>CAUYQG010038858.1:0-24089 GCA_963574415.1 Tarsius wallacei | reverse complement strand
GGGTTGCTTTTGCTTCCCTTGTGCAATCTCCTGTTCTTCCTTTTGAGGGTCCTCTGTCTTTGTTCACTTTTGAAGTTAGAGTGTGGGCTGTGTGCTGTACTTTTTGCAGTTTTGAGGTTTAATTGAGGGGAAGCTGTGATTCAGAATCTATATGCTGATTCCAGCATCCACCAACCAGTTTATGAGCCCACTGGAACCTATTTCCCAGTGCCTTTCAATCTGTCTGTGCAGCGGTATGCAGGTCTGGTTCCTGGAACAAAAGGAGGTGCAAAAGAGGAAAATAATGGAGGAGGCGGGGTAAATAGGAAGTTAGAAAGAGAGACAAGTGAGAGGGAAAACAGAAACACATACCAACTAACAGGTAAAAAAGAGACACAAGGCTGGAGAGAAGTGAAAAAAACACACAAGGAAATTCCCTAAAGAATACTGGTAGTTACACAAAGACAGACCAATAAATCATGCCTTTTGATGCGTTTTGCCTAACCCAAACAGATAGTGTAAGTTAACAAGCAAACAAAGGTGAATAAAACAAAAAGTCAAAATGATAAAATCAAAAGTCAAAATAAGAAATCAGACTAGTTCTGGAATCTTTCCTGAGTGTCTAAAGTCTCTTCAGTTCTGATCTCCAGCCTCTCCCCTTTGCTTTCCTTGCAGACAGCTAAATTTACTCTCAGCTTGGGTTTGTTCTTTTAATCTGCTGCCTGGGAGGTCTGTGATGCTTAGTTACCTTTGTCTGATTCAGTGTAGGGGAGGGGCTTTGTCTCCTGTTTAGCAACGTTACCTTAGGAACCAAGGTGGAGATTGCTCGTAGGTGGTGGGGCAATGCATATCTCTGCCTGGAGAATGGCCGAGGTGGCAGTTTCTCTTTCACGGATCTTTTTTCTCCACTCGTCTGTGTCCCTGGGCGATCCACTATGATGGACTGTGGTGGTGTGGGAGGCACCGGGGATCAGCTGCACAGCTGGGTGCTGGATCCGGGGTACCACCAGTGGGCTGGGGTGGAGGAGGGGTCAGGAGTTCCCTCCTTTGGAGCTGAGAGCCTCCGATCAGCACCTCCTTAAGAAATGCTGTTCCCTTTCACAAGCATGGGGTCATGTGCTGAGTGCCTCAGCCAGGGTGGGTGGGCCCAGAGCTCCAGAGCTCCAAAGCTCCAAAGTGCAGGCAGTGAACAGCGAGAGTGACCTTGGGCCCTTCGCAGGGTACTTCAGTCAGAAATGGAATTGGTATCTCTGAGGGGCAGGCGCCCAGAGCCTCCCTGGGTAACTGGCGGCTTGGTACTGGGTGCTGGGCAAGACGATGTAGCCGGGGAGGGATCCGAGACCTGGGACTCCTGCACAGGCAGGAGTCACATATAGTGGAGCAGCAGCAGCTGGGGGCCGCAATATCCGGCCCTGTGTGGGTTCGAGGGTCCCCGGGCCTCAGACCAGTGTGGCTGGTGGTGGGCAGGGGGGTGGGGGAAGAAAAGTAAGAGTCTTTTTGGGAACTCACGTTTGCAGAATCTCACAATTCCACCTATGCCATCGTCATCTTACTGGAACACCCTGTAGTTTTCTTTGTAATAGTCTTTCACATTTCTGGTTAGGAAGATGCCAAGGTATTTCTTCTTTTGTGTGTGTGTGGCTATTGTGAATCGGATTGTGCTTTTTATTTGGATTTCTGTTTGTTTATTATTGGTGTATAGAAATGTGATTGTCTTTTGCTTATCTATTTTATACCCTGTGACTTTGCCAAAGTCCTTTATCAGTGCAAGGAGTTTTTTTTTTACAGATTCTCTTGGGCTTTTGAGGTATAGAATCATGTCATCTGCAAAGAGGGATAACTTGAATTGCTCTTTTCCTATTTGGATACCCCTGATCTCCTTCTCTTGTCTGATTGCTCTAGCTAGGACTTCCAAAACTATGTCGAACAGGAGGGGTGAGAGTTGGCATCCTTTTCTTGTTCCAGTTTTCAGAGGAAATGGTTCCAATTTCTGTCTCTTTAGCAGTATGCTGGCTGTGGTTTTTTCATAGATGGCTCTTACTATTTTGAGGTATGTTTTATCTATGCCTAGATGATCAAGGGTTTTTATCAAGAAGGGGTGGTGGATTTTATCAAAAGGTTTTTCTGCATCTAATGATATAATCATGTGGTTTTTGTTTTGCATCTGTTAATGTATTTAATTATGTTTATGGTCTTATGAATGTTGAACCAGCCCTGCATCACAGGGATTAAGCCTACTTGGTCATGGTGGATGATTCTTGATATGTGTTGTTGAATCCGGTTTGCTCGTATCTTGTTGAGAATTTTAGCATCTATGTTTATCAAGGATATTGGCCTGTTCTCTTTCTTTGTTGGATCTTTACCTGGCTTGGGTATCAATGTGATATTAGCTTCATAGAATGATTTGGGGAGAGTTCCATCTTTCTCAGTCACCTGTAATACTTTCAATAGGATTGGTATCAGTTTTGCCTTGTATGTTTTGTGGAATTCTGCTGGAAAGCCATTTGGTTCAGGGCTTTTTTTTGTAGGTAGTTTTTTTGTGACATAGTCAATTTCCTGGATTGTTATTGGTCTATTTAAGTTCTCGATTTCTTCTTGTTTCTTGGTGAGGTTGTGTGATGTCAGAAAGTCCTCCATTTATTTTAGGTTTTCAAGTTTGTTTCCATAGGAGCGTACATAGTAGTCTGATAATCTCTTGTATTTCTTCATGGTCAGATGTGATTTCATCTTTTGTGTTTCTGATTGTGTTTATTTGCGTGTTTTCTCTTTTTTTCTTGGTCAGTCTAGCTAGTGGACCATCAATCTTGTTTATCCTTTCAAGGAACCAGCTTTTTGTTTCATTGATTTTTTGTATTATCTTTTTGTCTTCTATGTCCCAGATTTTGGCTTTTATTTTGGTGATCTGGATTCTGCTGCTGAAGTTAGGGTTTTGGTGGTCTTGCTTTTCCAGCTTCCTTAGGTGACTTGTTAGGCTCCTAACTTGTGATCTTTTCATTTTCTTCATGTGTGTTTGTAGCAATATAAATTCCTCTCTTACTACTGATTTCATGGAATCTCAAGGGTTTTGGTAAGATGTTTCTTCATTTTCATTTGTTTCCAGGTATCTTTTAATCTCTGTTTGGATTTTCATGTAGACCCAGGAGTTGCTTAGCATCATGCTGCTTAGTGACCATGTTTTTGTGGGTTTTGAAGGAACTCTTTGGTGTTGATATTTATTTTAACTCCATTGTGATCTGAGAAAGTGCATGACCGAATTTCAATCTTATAAAACTTGTTTATGCTTGATTTATGACTGAGGATGTGGTTGATCTTAGAGTATGTTCCATTTGATATGGGTAGAATGTATATTCTGGGTCGCTGAGTGGTCTGTCAGTATCAATTTAGTCCATTTGCCCAAGAGTCACATTGAGGTACTGAATCTCCTGGCTGATATTTTGTCTTGATAATGTGTCTAGGGTTGTGAGTGGGGTATTAAAGTCCCCAGCTATGATACTGTTAGAGTCAATATCTTTTTTAAGTTTGCCTAGAAGTTGCTTTATGAAAGTTGGTGCTCCTATGTTGGGTGCATATATGTTTAAGATGGATATTTCTTGTTGATGGATTGAACCTTTTATCATTATGTAGTGACCTTCTGTATCTTTTTTAATTTTTGATAGCTTAAATGGTATTTTGTCTGTGTCCAATCCAGCATGGGGAAGGGGCTTCTGTCTCTCCCAGTTTGATGAGATTACCTTAGGTCCCAGGTTGGAGGCTGGGTGGAGCTGGGTGGGGTAATGCAGGTCTCTGCCGGGTCCTGGGACAGAGAAAATGGCTGTGGTTGGTGTTTCCTCACTGGGAATGGGGCTCCTCTCCAGCATTCCCCGATCTTCTCTCTCCACTGATCATATCTGGGGCTCCAGCTGATTTGCTATAACAGGTGATAATGTGGGCCAGGTGCCAGGTGATGAGAATCAGCTGGACTCAGCAAGTTCTTCTCAGGAGAATCCTGTGAACAGCAGATGATCCTGCACACCGGTGGCTCCAATCTCAGGATGGTGAGGGGTTGCAGTCACCTCCAGAGGAGAGTCCTGGGTGCAAGAACCAGAGTCTCCCCTCAGACGAACTTTTACTCACCCATGGCACACACCTGCTCATGCAGAGAGTCTTTATGGACACTTGCCTTTGTGGAGACTCTCACAGTCTGACCTGTCCCATAGCCATCTTGCCGGAGGACCCTCTTTTTCCATTTTTTGTGTCCTCTTTACTTTCTTTCAATGTCTATAGTTTTCATTTCAGAGAGATTTCACTTCTTTGGTGAAATTTATTCATAGGTATTTTATTTATAGCTATTGTAAATGGAATGACTTTCTTGGTTTCATTTTCAGATTTCTCACTGTTAACATATAATAATGCTACTAATTTTTGTATGTTAATTTTGTATCCTCCAACTTTGCTGAATCTGTTCATTAGTTCCAATTTTTTTTGGTTAAGTCTTTAGGTTTTTCTAAGCATAAAAGAATATTTTCTGCAAACAAAGATAATTTGACTTCTTCCTTTCCAATTTGGATGCCTTTTATTTAGTTCTTCTGTTTAATTACTCTTGCTAGGACTTCTAGTACTATGTTGAATAGAAGTGGTGAAAGTGGGCATCCTTGTCTTGTTCTAGATCTTGAAGGAAAGACTTTCAGTTTTCCTTTATTCAGTATGATATTAACATCTGGGTTGTCACATATGGCTTTCATTGTTTTAGGTATGTTCCTTCTATATCCAGTTTTTTGAGAATGTTTATCATGAAAGATGATGAATTTTATCAAATGTTTTCTAACATCTATTGAAATGATCATATGGCTTTTGTCCTTTTTACTGCATATGATGCATCATCACATTTATTGATTTGAGTATATTGAGTCGTCCTTGCATCCCTGGCATGAAAGCCACTTGATTATGATGAGCGATCCTTTTAATGTGTTGTTGAATTCAGTCTACCAGTATTTTGTTGAAGATTTTGTGCATCTATGTTCATTAGACATATTGGCCTATAGTTTTCTTTTTTGTTGTGTCTTTGTCTGGTTTTGACATCCAGGTAATACTGGCTTTGTAGAATTAGTTTGGAAGTATTCTCTCATTCTTTATTTTTTAAAGAATAGTTTGAGTAGGATTAATATTAGTTATTCTTTAAAAGTGCCTTCGGGAATCTGCCTACTACTTTAATATACTGTAACTGAACTGGTACCCAAATTGTAAGACAAAATCCTCTATAGTCTTCTCTTTCCTTCTATCAAATTGAAGGAGTCTCTTTTAGCACTGCACTGCTTGGAGTTGGGGGAGAGGTGGCATAGGCACTTTCATGACCACTGAGGCTGGTGTTACACTGGATTGCATCTGAAGTCCATTGTCTCCAAGACCGGCAAGACACCAGGGCTTGTACAAGGGCTGGAATACTTGTGGTCTGACTAATATTCGTACTTTGTTATGACCCTGGGCCACTTAGTTGGTCAGTGGTGAAGCCATCCAGAACTTGAGTTCCTGCTTGTGGGGCAGGGGCCCTCTGACCCAAAGCTGGTCTAAATGCTCTTCTGTGGGAACAGGCAGGATTCTGCCTTGTATTGTGTCCCACTGTGACAAGGCAGTGTTGAGTTCCAATGCAAACTACCACACTCATTTCGCTCTCCGTCCCACAGACACAGAGATTTTTTTCTCCATGCTGTGCTGCCTGAGTTTGGGGGAGGGGTGATGTAAGATGTAGGCAGTGCAAGACTTCCGCTCATCTTCAATGATTCTTTCCTTGTTACTTATGTTAAATCCAGGTACTGTAATTGCTCACCTGATTTTTTGGTTCTTATGAAGGTGCTTTCTTGTGTGGATAGTTGTTCAATTTGGTGTTCCTGTAGGGAGATGATAGCTGAGGGTTCTATTCTGCCATCTTGCTGCCCCCCTCCATTTACTCAGTAACCACTTGTCCAACAGTTTTTTTTTTTTTTTTGCTTCTAAATTTGACTGCTGTGGTGTTCTGCTTCTTTCCTTTATACTCATGAGTTTGCATATTTTAAGGAATTCATGTGGTAGAGTTTCAAGAGTGTATAGAAATTTTTGTGTTTAATCCACTGTATTTAACTGAATGTATGACATTTTAAAAATAAGCACTTTTAGTCAGCAATTATATTTCCACTTTTTAGGATCTCTCTAGATATCATAAATGGAGATACTTTTAAAATTTTTTCCTATGGTTATTTTGTTTGTCCTGTCTTTTGCAAATGAAAATAAAACAAACAATAAAATCTCTTAAATAATTATTGACACATTTAAAAGTGTTTTAAGAAAATGGAACAATTTACACTTCAAATAAAAAAATTATTAGTTGAAATCCTTACCCTAACTTTATCATTTGAAATATTTATAAACACTATTTTGTAAAATAGTTACTGAAAAACTGGAACTGGATAGACACAGCCAGCTCAGGCAACCCTGCAGGAGGGAATGAGCAAAATAAGCATGGCAACTACATTTCACTCCTTTATGCCATCTCTTGATGGTGCTAAATGTTATTCAAATCCACCAGAAAACATTAATGCAGTTGATACAGGTGACTCTTCTTCCACATCCTTACTTTCACAAAGAAAAGTAAAAAAGAGTAGAAGGTGGATCTGGAGGGAGAAATTGGAGTCAATATTAACTTACGCTGTGATTATGTTACCAAACTTATTTATTTTAAGGAAAGCTAAAGTTGAAGGGATTGAAACTCTATACAGTTGAATGGTAAGGAAGAACTAAGAAAAATTGCTGGACACACTTGAAAAAAAATAAAATGAAATAGGTATTAAGATTTAATTACAAATTTTACCTCTTTTGACTTCACAAAAATAATAAATTTGATTAATCAAGTCATATTACATATATTTATGTGATTTAATGCTTAATGCCTCTGGATAATATAACTCCCTATTTTACATGACTCCAGTCTTTAATGTTTGCATGTGATAAAGATAATTTACAATTACTGCCCTATGAATGGACACATAGAGTATATTCTATTTCACATATTTTTGCACTTCAAAATAACTTGGAATTTTTTTTCCACTTGGAAATCCCATTGACTGCTACAATTAACCTTAAAGTTCTATTTTAAACCTAATCAGAAGCAGCCTTCCTGGTTTCAAAGTCAAGGGCAAGCCAAAGCAAGGATTTTTTCAAGTCTGCTGAGTTTTAGTGAAAATGTTTCACAGAAGTTCAATATTAGTAAAATATTTTTTCCATTGTGTTTCTCCTTTTTTTCCTAATTCTTGAAGGGGTCACACAAATTTTGAATACACTATTAATTATACACAAAAGAATTTAAGAATGCTTTCATAAAAGTAAGTTTAAAGAATTGGAGGGAGAAATTCTCCTAGAAGATATTAAATGTTAAAATAGAAACAGAAACTTTTTTCTCCCATATGTTTGGTCACCAGAATCATTCTTATGTAGCAAGAGTAAATTAAACAACAAAATTAGAGATACCATCCTAATAAGAGTACAAAGAATCAAATGTTACAAAGTTAGAGATTATGTGAAGGGCCATGTAAAGGGATCAAACAGCAAAATATGGGCTTTTGGTAAAGTTTCTGTACAAAATAGTCAATACCAATAAAGTAGAAAAATGTCCATGTACTTATATCTATGTTTGTGACATACTAATCTGCTCTTTTCTAGAGGAGCAACTTATATTTTGCAGTTATTGCATGAAGGCCTATCATTCTGAACATTTCTGAGAAATGATAAGTCTGTGATAGAATTTACTCTGATGAGGGAAATTGGGTATTTCTCAATAGTGGAGAGATGTTCTGCAGTTTTCATACCTGAAGAGAATGGCGAGCAACTGATGCTTGGAGAACCAGACATTTTTTAAAATGCAAGACATCACATCTTTCTCAGCCTCACAGAACCATTTGACTACCTTTTGTTGAGTCTAGCCTTGGCCCCTCTTCTTGCTTTTAACTAACACAGTTAAGGAGTGCCAGTCCGCGTACACCAGCAAAATGTTGTATGAGGGTGGCGAATGTATAAAATAGGAATGCTAGAAAGAGCAAAATGCCATTATTTTGATTTTATTTCCAGTAAGAAATACAAGACACAGAAAGCTACGGATCATCTATTGTCTGACAAAGGAGGCAAGAGGTTAGCTGCTAGAAATTAGGTAGCAAAACCACTACAACCATTGATATATCATGAGGCCATTCATATACTGAAGCCCAAATTCTTAGTGCCTCAAAATGTGTTCTTATTTGGTAATAGAATCACTGCAGATGTAATTAGTTAAGATAAGATTGTATGGAAGAATGAGTGGCCTCCTAATACAATATGTCTGGTGTCCTTATAAAGAGGGAAGTCTGGACACACACACACACTGAGAACACCATGCAAATCCTGGAGTTGTGCTGCTGCAAACTGAGGAGGTAGCAGAAGTTAGAGAGAGGCCTGGAACAGATTCTTCCCCTAATAAGTCTAGAGGAAGCATGGCCTTGTCAACATCTTGAGAACTTTCAACCTCCAGAACTATAAAGCAATGAATTTCCGTTATGTAAACAACAATGTTTATGTTGTAATCATGACCTAGACAAGGACCACAGAGGACTGGAAGCTCTATAGCTACAACATTCACTGATGTCAGTTATCCTTGCCATTTAGCTAAGGATTTTTCCCAGCTAAGATCCCAGAGTTCACCAGATAAAAACAACCCAGAGAAAAGGGGAACTCTATACTCATTTTATTCCCTTTTATTAATTTTCATGGAATCATAAAGGTGAAACCTTAGGGGATGGGGTACATAAAAATAAACCTTCTCTGCATCTGAACACTGCTTGTTATTCTGTCTTATTTTTAAAAACGTTGTTGTATCTCAGAAGGATTATGATGAGAGCATAACAATTCCCCCACAACACATCATACAGATTTAGACTCTAAAACTGCTAGCCATCTGATTTTGGAATACTTGGCAGCTATTCTTCCTTATTTTGTTAATGGCATACCAATTGTCCCCTTGGAAAGGATCCCCTCCTCATCCTGCTTGTCTTGGTGGGACAGTCAGTGGAGGAGCTACAACTTTTTGTATGGCCAGGGTTTTTACATGTCACTGAAGCTAAAAGAATCATATACTTTCTCGTGGGAATTTGGACCTTGCCCCAAGGTCAGCAAACATTTGGGATCACTGCATTCTGGTGGTGATGGTCTGAAGAGATGGTCCTCTTATTACAGGCTGTAAGAGCCCATAAAACCTTAGCTTCTCCTTTCTGTAAGATACTCAATATCCTCCCAGTAGACTCAATTTTCTTAAGTTACTAAATTTTGTTTTCCATTGATTTCAAAGACCCTTAACTAGTTTACTCCACCATCCCATTTAAAGTTTCCTAGTGTTCTGACACTGGCATTTCTGGGGATGATAATGGTAGCTATGGTACTTAAAAAACTTGTTGATAATTACTGTTTTGGATTTTTTTTCTCAAAAGTATCTGAGTAAAGTACGTTAGCAATTGACCATGGATCATAGTGGTTAAATTTGCATTGGAATATGAATGATTATAATCATGAAAATCATCTAGGGTTTAATTTTTGTGTGTGGGATATTTCTGAATTTAAATGACTTCTAAACAATTTACATTGTTTTCCCAGTCTCTTGTATACTGTCCTTGAAAGGTAAGATAAAAATTAGAGAAGTGTTTTCAGTTATCTGAAAGTAGAAATTGCTAGCAGAAAAGGGAAGAACATTCATGGTAGCCTACACAGCACAATATACGTAAATTTTATTTAATTCATGTTTCTGAAAATACTTTTTTATTGATTAAGAAAAAGATTTGTTTGCTTATGTATTATTTGTCACAGTTAATGAGAGTAAGAAAATGCATCTCAAATTCAGCAACAAAAATGCAAATATGAGGTTATAGAACAAACCCAGCAAAATCTACTTTGGTTTAAAACCCACATAACACTGAGTTTAAAAATTGTAAATATATAACACAGTTCTTGTTATTCTGGTAATACATCAAAAATATATGCAACGTCTGATTACTGTAAAGTACCTGAAGTCAGCTTAACTAGAAATCAAGTTTATTTCCAAACAAACAAACAAAAATCTCTCTATATATTTTCCTAAACAAGGAGATAACTTTAAAGACTTGAGATAGTTGATATATATTAACAATTCTTAAATTTTAGACATTTTTGCTAAGTAAAACTATAAACAACTTTTGGTTTGAAAATAAATTTAAGGTTTTTCACTGGTGAAGACTAAAACTGAACAATAATATAATTATACTGAAATTTATTATTTTGATTACTTCCACTTAATTATCTATCTGCTCCAAAATTATATGTACATATGTTTATATGCATGTATATACACATATATATGTACAATTGTGTTCAATGTAGAATTTAAATAAATATATTTCATACAATTTTTTCTCTTTAAAGTTGTTGAAAAAATGCCCTACATTTACAGTCAGAAAAGCCAGGAATGAATTCCACTTCTGCTACTTACCACCCTTCTAGTAATTGACTAATTAATGCAATCTTTAAAATTTGTCCCTTAGTATTTTAGAGATTCAGTTTTATTACTTATTAAATGTGGAGACCAAGTGATTGTTTTGCCTAGTTGTAGCAGTCAAATAGAGTAGGTTATGTTGTGCTAACAAATGACCTCCAAATCTCATTGCCTTTAAAAGATCTCTTCCTTTTTTTCATTGCTCACCTAAGCAATGTCAATCAAAGGTTGGCAAGAGAGGGTGGAGGTGGTTCTTATCATCGTTACTCAGGGACCCATGTCTACAGAACACATGGAATGATGCCTGTCTCACTCAATTGCCAGAAAAGAAGGAAGATTTTAAAGGATTTTGTGTTGTTAACTAAATGCTCTAGTTCTGGAGATGACAAATGTCTAGTCACATAACCCTACCCAAGTGAGTCAGGAAGTACAATTCTACTATAAGCACAGGAGATAAATACTTTGCTTTATTACCTTACAGTGTTCTTTGCTTTGTACATTAAAGTACTTTTTAAAATATAAAATAATATTTATACTCATCTTTTTATAGCTTTATTTCATTATAGACTTGTGGGGTACAAGTCAGGATTAGGCTCATAAGTAATCTACATGCAGGTGAAGTCCCCTGGCATGGTTCCATGACTGCCAGTCCCTACCTTGTGCTTCCATGTTTAATGTTCAGTTCCAAATTACAAGTGGTATTTGGTTCTTTGTTTCTGTGATAGATCACTAAGTATTATTGTCTCCAACTTTATCCAATTTGCTGCAAAGTCCATGATTTTGTCCTTTTTTATGGCTGCTTAATACTTTTGACCCTTGTGCCCCTCTTCTTTCTATTACAGAAGTTGTCTGTTAAACTCTACTCCCATTCTTTTGTTATTTCATTTAATTAGCACATATTTATTAAATGCTATAAAGTGTTGATTACTGTGCTTGGGGAGACCAACATGAATGAGCAAGTCTCGGTGCTCAAGGCACCCAAAATTCAGTAAAAAAAAAAAATCCCCACAGAACTCTTTATCTGATGAAATTAATTCTATGCTTGCCACAGAGAAGGGGATGATTTTACTTTTGCAGGAGTAGACTGGAAATAGAATATTAAGATGAACTTTAGGCTATGAGGCTTTTGAAGTTTTAAAATCACTAAGATTTTCTATTGCATCATTTTTGCCTCATTCTGTGAGAGTGTATTTTAAACGGATAATACTTAAATCAGTCATTTTAAAAAAAAGTGAAACAAAAGAAGACTCTGTGTTAATTCTATCAAATGAAAAAAAAATGTTTTCTATGTGGTCAGAAATATTGGGTATCTTTTAAAGATAATCTATTTTTAAGTGGCTTTTTCCTAAAAACAGACTTCTGCTTCAAAGAGAAATGCTAGTCTCTTTTCTTAGAAATTCATCTATTACCTTTAGCAGTGCTTGATTTTAAAAAGGTACACATTTAAAAAATTCTGCTTCCCCTCTATGTATTTTAAAAAATTGGTCTTGAGTTCTTACAAAAGAAATGCATTGTTCTTTCTAAGTCATTTTATCTGAAACAGGAGAATTATTAGGTAATAAAACTTGAGAAGGTATATTCTAGGAACATTAGAGGGTAGAGGAAACTACTTTGGTTAGTAGAGTTTAATTCAGTTCAATAAACATCTGTTGGCTGTTTCTTATAGACAAGCCTGGTAAAGGAGACTGACAAACAAAAATGATCTATACTGTAACTTAGAAACAAGTAGTGAAAATAAGAGCAATAAAAAACCCAGGGGCATAGAAGAAGAAATGATGTCCTGACTGGGGACCAGTTGATATTTTCCAGAGCTCTAATATAAGCTGGGCCTAGAACAATGAATAGGGTTTCAAAAGCAGGAGGATAGAAAGTTTGTGCAAGGTGGGGCCAGGGAAAGAGAGTTTCAGATTGAAGTCAAAATATGCAAAAAATCACAATGACAAGAAAATGTATGACCTCATGAAGCAATGTTAAGCAGTCTACCATGATGAGGAGCATTGTGGTGTGTGTATATGTGTGAGTGAGTATGAGTACACGTGTGTGCGTGTGTGTGTGTGTGTGTGTGTGTGTGTGTGTGTTGTGATAAGTGATGAGCACAGCAGAGTGATTTGAAGTTAGACCAGGGAAATCTGGAATGCCATGTTGTGGTGTTTAGAATTTATTCTCTAAAATAGGAGCCTTAAAGCTTTGTCATGTTGGGGAATGATATATATGCAAACATGTGCTTTAAGAATATATTTAGGAGGTGGGATTGGCAATTGAGGGGAACTGCCAGGGGAGGGAGGGGCATACCTCATCAACAAGGGTACCTGCATAATGAAAATTTGTATACCTAAACTGAATTGTACCCCACATCTTTAAAATAAAGGCAGCACAGCAAAGTGAGAGAGGAAAAAAAAAAAGAATATATTTAGCTCTTAAAGCTGGGTGAAGAATGATTCCAGTTAGCTCCTGTGGAAGAAAGATCAGTTAGGAGATCCGGGAAGAAAATCTTGAGAAATGAAACCAGGGTGGTGAGAACGGCGAGGGACTGATGTAGAATGTTGTGGAAATGGACTCAAGTGAATTTGACAACTGCCTACATATGCAGAGTGAGGAATAAGCAAGAGTTAGGGTGAAGACTGGATTTCTAACTTGAGTGATATTAAATCTCCCTAGCATTTCTAAAGCATATTCTCCCCTTCCCCTAGGGGTCATTCAAGGACCCCCCCCCATAATTTCAAGGAATTTCTGTTCCTTAGTTTTCTCCTACTAAATTCATTCATATTGTTGGACTGATGGGTGCCAGATCTCATAGTTTAAATATAGATTTTGCCTCACTGACCACACTTTTGGAATTGATGAACCCACAGGGACATAGAACACACATAGAAGCAACCCTGTTAAAAGGAATATGTTCTAGTGACTTTTAAACACTCTTCAGCAGTATTAATACTTTCCCTACCACTGGATGCAGACTTAAGCAGCCTCCATAACTTTTCTTTTCATCTTTTGGTAAGAGAAAGAGTTATAGCCGCTTTATATGAGTGTGGATAATGAGAATGTATAGTCAAATAACAAAACTCAGAACTTGACTTAAAACCCACCATCTTCCACTAGTCATTCCCAAGCTGAGGTCTGCTCTGCAATTGATGCTGGCAGCTTCACTTCTAGCATTTCTTCTCTTCTTTCAACTTATTAGACGTGGGAAGAAGCAGAAAGGAGGGAAATGCAAAAGTTGTTATCTCTGTTCCCGTTGTTACATGACTTTATTCTCTTGGAGTCCGACAGATAATAATAGTTGATTCTCTAGTAGGCACATTTGTGGAGTCACTGGAACCTTTGAATATTGTCTCACCGATAGTCCCCTGGATGCAGATAAAAGTTTCCCCATTCTAGCTGGTCACTTACCACCTCTGAAGCTCTTAGCAATTCCTTGATTCACCTTGAACGTTTGTCCACTGAGGGCGCATCACAGGCAGGTCTTGTAGGAGAGACTCTAATGCAACTCACATCCTAGCTGATCTTCATCTGGTCCCTGGGAAGCATGAACACATCATTGGAACACATTTATTCCAGACAATAAATCAGCAGCATGCTGTTCTAAAGCGTCTGGCCAGCCCATGCTAATCTCTATATTCTCTCAGTAGATGTCAAACAGTAGTCTACTATGTCTCCATAAATACATATGACTTGTCATACTTTATGTAATCTCTGTGAACTTCCTCTCACCAGTTTGAAATGAGAAACAGGCACCCACCACCTTTCTATTTGCTCCTCAAGAGGTAGGATCCACTTATGAAAGAAGTAATCTGCAAAGACATCTTCCACACAAAAATGGTCTCCATTTTTGCTCTCACGACTATTTTAAATCTTCAAAATGGCTGAGATTTTCAAGAGAATCATGGAATCAATTATTAACCTAATCCATTTAAAGTTTTCCTATGGTCTATTACTTCCTGTCCAATGTAGCATTTTTAAAAAATATCTTAATATTGCAGTTGAAACTTCCAATTTAACATAGATTCTACGTCCTGTCCACTTTGTTCCTGAGCTCACCTTCATCTTTAAGGCTGTCCTACTGTGGTCAGATCCCTGTTGCTCCAAGACCTCTAGCCACTTGCCTTTCACATCCAGCTTTTGTAGGTTCCTGGGGTCCACATCTATGCCAGAGACATGGGTCACTTGGTTGCCTCGAGGGGCAATGGACAAGTGAATGAAATAAAGAGGAATTTTTCAACTTTAGCACTATTAATATTTTGGGTCAGATAATTCTTTATCATAGGGACTGTCCTGCACATTGTAGGATGTTTAGCAGCATCAGTGTCCTCTACCCATTAGATGCCAATAGAATCCAATTATATGGTTGTGACAACCTGAAATATCTCCAGACATTGCCAAATGTACAAAGAAGGGCAAAATCACCTATAGTTGAGAGCCAGTGGAATAGAGCAAGAGAAGCGAGTTTTGTAGTTTGTGAGAAAAGTAATGAGCTTTGTTTTGTGTATTATGAGAGGAGCTAGAAATACATTTATCTGGGATGATTTAACAACGGTTGTGATCTTGCATTCAGGAGCAAAGTCAAGGCTTAACTTACGATTTGGGAGTCTTTTGTATATAGCTGATATCTGTAAACTTGAGTGTGAAGATACTTATCCCATGGGCTGAGGAGAAATCATTTCAAAAGATCTTTGTTTAAGAAACAAACAGCTGTAATGCAAAACTAGAATAGACCCAGAAGGGCATAGTGGGACAGTCATAAAGGGAGAGAGTGTTTAAAAAAAAAAAAGAGGCTGGCAAAGAGTGTTCAGAACTGAGCTGCTGAGAGATGAGGAATACCTCTGTTTTGAACCATTCAGTCAGGCTTCCAAGTAGAGTACATAGGTTGTCTGGACGAGTCCTCAGTCCCTATTGGACTGTGGAAGGTCCAGAGCTAGGTATGATATTCCAAGCATCCTACACAGTAACAGCATGAAAATTATCAAACATCAAGAAGTTCTTTCTTATACCATAAAGCTCTTAGACATTCATGATGACATTTTTTTCAGAACAGATTCTGTGAAGTCTGTTGCGTAATAGCACCATCTGATATATCATTTCCTAGAGTGGAATTGTTGATTGAGATTAATTTGTCTGTTCACAAGTAAGAGTCAGAAGACTTTGTAATGTCTTAGACTTTGTAAGGTAACCAACAACTTAAAGTGGAATGACATGATAATGGTCAATAAGCTAAGCACAAACTCTAGAAAGAGAAGGGACTAGAGAAGAATATGTTATAGATGCTTTAGATCAGTAGTTCTCAAACAGTTTGATCTCAAGACCCATTTACACTCTTAAAAATTACTTAGGACTCCAGGGATATTTTGTTTATGAATATAATATTTATCTATATTTACCATGTTGGTATTGGAGCTGAGACAATTAAATATATTTATGTGTTTATTAATTAAAAATATAATATAAGCCCAATGCTTCTTAACATAAATAGCACATTTTTATTTAAAATAACTAGTTTCAAAACAAAAATTACTGAAAATATCATTGCTTTACACATTTGAAATTATCTTTATTATCTCACTAATAGAAAGCAACTGAATTTTTTCATTTCCTTCTACACTCTGTTGTGATATTACAGATTAGGTAGTCTTCAGAAGACTTCATTGTAAATTTGGGAGAGAATGAATAAAAATACCAAAAGTCTTAGCATTATTTTGGAAATAGTTTTGATTTCTCAGATGTCTAGACAGGGTCAATGAGGGTCCTAAGATTTCACTTTGAGAGGTGCTGTTTTAGATGATGATTCTAATGTTTAGAAGGGTTAATGTTAATTTCAGCAGGAGCAATGGGTTTTTTGAACCAGAGCTTTAAGAAATAGAACTGACAGGAAAAATAAGTTCCCCACATACTGGATCTTTAAATAAGTTTATGGCATGGCGGGTACCAGCTAAAACTCGTACTTGTTGCTAATTTCTAATAATTTTCAGTTGACTTCTAAAATTAGTTATTATAATTATCTAACATTTAATATGGGGAAACAGGCTTTTTAATTTCTCTTTCAGTGAAGTTCATTCTGGGTTTGACAAAAGGAGTTTTTCTCGAGTGAGTATTAAATAATAAATGTAAATAGATTTAAGCATAGCTACTAACATTTCCATTTTCTGTATTAATTTTGACCATGTAAACAATATATAGAACAGAAAATATTTGGTGAGAAGAAAGCAGATGCTCAATAGTTTCACAAGTCTATTATAAAACATAAAGTATGGACCTAGTATTTTCTAGCAGATCATGTCAACTTAGTTGAGCTCACGTATAATAGAAACTTCTTTACAAATTTAAGGGCCTATAAGGCATCTAGCTAGCTATCATGTATCATAAAACTTTCTTACTCCATTTATTCCTTATTCAATTCTTAGGAGAAAATAGCATGCTGATTAACAGCAGGTGTTGTGAAGCCATGGGTTCGAGTTTTAAACATCTCTGTGCCTTTTGTCTTAGTTACCACATCTGTAAAGTTGGAGTTGCAGTGGTATCCATTTTAGGTGTTTCTTTTTTTTGTTTCTTGTTTTAGTTTTGGTTTTGGTTTTTTTTTTTGAGTTGGAGTCTCACTCTGTCGCCCAGACTGGAGTGCAGTAGCCGCTCCCCGCCACCGCAGCCTCGACCTGCTGGGCTCCAGCGATCCTTCCACTCAGCCTTCCAAGTAGCTGGAACTACAGGCACGCACTACCTCACCCAGCTAATTTTTTGATTTATTGTAGAGATGAGGTCTCGCTTGCCCAGGTGGGTCTCGAACCCGCGGGCTCAGGCAATCCACTCACCTCAGCCTCCCAAGGCACGGGATTATAGGCTGAGCCCCCGAGCCCGGCTTATGTGTTTCTTATAAGGGTATAAAGAATGCAATTAGAGATAAAGCTCGTAGCACAGTTCCTGGAACAGAATAAGTGTTCTTTTCTCATTATTTTTTAAAGCTATAATTAAGATTGTTGTGAGTTGTATAGATGTTAGCTGATGACTCTAGGGATTAAAACTATATTTAGGCATGCAAAACACTATGTTAAAGGTAGGTGTCTAAAAAACAGAGTCTATTTGCACCATGCACTAAGAAAGCATCTCCAAAATTCTTGATCCATAAATGAGTTATTTGCTGGTAGAAGCAATGAAATTCATGAGATAGACTATCATAAAAAGGTAAGTTCAGTCTATAGTCTTGGCTTTGAAAATTATTTTATTTTAAAATTCACTGTATTAGAGCTTAGGATTTCTCGCATAGTCAAATTGAAGGTGGCCAGTGAGTCCAGAGCAACATGTAGAATTTTTTTTTGCTTTCTGTGCTGGCCAACTAGCATAATTCTTCATCTCTTCACTCCTAGCTATACCGCAAGCACTAGGATAAAAAGATTTATAATATATAGTAAGCTTTGCCCCTTGTTTGGTGGTTGACCAAAGCAGGGTATCCTCAACCTGATGCTTTGACCCCAAGGGCATTCAAATATGTTGGGTTCTATTAGGAAGATGTTCAGTCAACATTAAAGAAAATTAGAACTCAACATAAAGTAACTGGAAGTACATAGAAGTGTTGGTTTAGGAATTTCAGACACGTAGTAGGCATTCAGTAAATAGTTGTTGTGTATGTAATGCATTGGGTAACAAGTCAAAGGTACAGAAGAAATTATTAGGCAAATGTTGAAACACATTTGTAATGATTCATTTGAATCAGCAATGGAAAACAGATTATTGTTGCAAAGTTTATTGCCACTCTATAATAAAATGGCTACTCCTGAGGCAAAGAAGTAACGTTACATATAAACAACTATTGTTTCACAAGCCTTGACTAGATCCACTGTGCCTGGTGGCAGCATTTCTCCTCTTAAACTGCAGTTTTCATTATTGCCTTAAAATGTTATTCACATACAATATATTCAACTTCTCACTTACGAATAAAAGAACTGCTGCTAATTTTCCTTTATATTTTAAAGAAAATCTCTCCATCATAAATTTATGAATAAAATGGAAAGTTTTAGTGCTTAATTCACAGAATATATTTAATGCTTAATTTATAATTGGTGTTCTCTTTGCACACAGTTGTCACTTGTCCATTATTGGAAATGAATAATGTTATATGCAATTCCAATTTGCAAATATAAATACTTTATCTTTCTCTTGGCCCCACAAAGATAAACACATGTAATATCCACACTATAGTATTAAGACTCAAGATGGAAGCTTAGAGATACAATGTCAGAAATGATTTAATGAGTAAAGAAGTTATGATGAGTTAGTATATATTTTTAGAGAAATTATACTTAGTAAACATCAGTCAACCACTAAGAATGTTATAAATATAGGTTTCTGTAGCTTCAGTTACTCTTCATCCAAACTCAAAGTGTTCAAAATTGTGGCATGAACTGAATACAAATGTTCCATTTAACAGCAACTTAACTTTTCTGTAACAAAAAAACCCACAAAACAAAAAACTAACAAATTAGGACTAAACTAGGGCATATATAGAACATGAGAAATATTGCTAGAACATGGCAAATTATTTTATAATGATATCACATTTTACATAGGCAGTGTAATATACAACTCAGTAAATGTACATAGCCCTGCTTAGTAGAATGAGGTAAGTACATAACTGGCCAGCATGAAGGCTCCTTCCTTCACATAAACAAAAGCACTCTGAAGAAAGACAGGATGCACTTAGAAGAACTCATCTGACTTCGTATTTTCTCCCAAAATTGAATAAAATAAACTAAAATACTGGATTTATAAAGGGAGTGCTGTCTTTCTTGATTTTCATGTAGACGACTGATTATAAAAACAAACTGTAATAGGGAGTAAACTCTCAAACTGAGAGAGTGGAATCTCTGCTTGACAATGGGGTGTAAATTAGATATAAATCACATAAAGTAGAATAAGTAATAATAATATTAAATGGTAAGTCGGAACTACCTTGTAGGAGAAACTGCTGTACTTGAATTTGAATTCTGACTATAGATTATAACTTTGCAGGATAACTTTGGATAAAGTAGCAAAAAGAAAAAATATTGTGAACATTAGATGAGATAATACATATACAGTTATCTAGAATAGTATCTAGCTCATACTGGATTCTTGGTAAATAATATCTATCATGAGCAAGATGAACAGAGTATTTCTGAAAAATCATTGATGGGGATATAGCAACTACTCAGTCTCAGTCTCTTCCTTCAAGGAGCTTATAGTTCATTTGGTGTAGTTAGACTCCAAAATAAAAAAAAAAAGTACAAGACAGTGAGAAACAGAAATGGTAGATTCACCTGATGGTTTAGGGGAAAAGAAAATCTTCATCAAAATGGTAATGCTTAAACTGAGTGTTGAAAGATAAGATGTTTATTAAGCAGGCTCTAAAGATAAGAAGGAGAGTACGTGATGGTTGTAATTTAGGTAGAAGTTCAAGCCAAGTTCAAGGACATATACATAGTTTAATGTTGCTGGATCAGGGGTATAAAGGGTGGCTTGGTGGAAGGTAAGGATGACAAATTAGGCAGCACCAAAATATGTAGAGGCTTACATTTTAGTATGAACATCATCCTGCAGACACAAAAATGTCACTGGAGGATTTCAATTACAGAAGCAACATGATTATATTTCGTTGGATAAATATTATGTTAGTTGCAATATGAAATATAGATTAGAGAGGAGCAAGAATAGAGGTAGGGATTCTAGTTAGAAGTCTGATGTAGCTGTCCAGCAAAGCTAAGGCTGCCTAATCTTTTAGAGTATGGTGTGTAAGAGAAAAAGCATTAGCAGATTCTGCTCATTGTTTAAAATATAAGGAAATAAGGTACTGAAGGTGTGAAAGGAAAGGAGGGTTTTGAGATAACTTTTTAAGATCAATGTCATTGAATAACAGAAGTAAGGATTTCAAGAGGAAAAGAGTGATCTGTTGTATCAAATGTTAAAATGAAACTGAAGAGAATTCTCATTTGCAACCATGTTACAAACATATATGCATACACATATATGCTGTATGTGAACGAAAGTCTGGGAGGATTGGTGGCAATTATGATATTAGTTGTTGGAAATAAAAGTATGGAAACAATTTTGCTCGTTAGAGTTCTTATACATTTTAATTGTTACTTGAAAAACAAAAATGAGAAATTAAAAAAATATTTTTTGTTTTGTTTTTTATGGTGTGTGTTTTAAGTACCAGAGTTATGTGTGATTGATTGTCTCATGATAAACTTAGTGTGGTCCAGATATGGGTCATCTTAAACCCAAAATTGTCATAGATATATAGAAATGTACTTAATGCATTCTCATTGCATGCTATTTTATCAAAAATTTCATAAGAAAGCCGTATCAAAACATAATTTTTAATTTGAACTTATTTTATGAGAATTAAAAATAATATAACTAAACCTTTGAAGAGTTAACAGTATAGGGGTTTATGTTTACTATTTTATGTTAACATAGCAATGCAATTGCGCATTTAATGCAAGGAATGCAAGGTTATTGGGATATTTGCCCAAGATGTTTCTGTGTCATGGTGGGCCATGAGGCCCATGGTGGAGAATGGGAGATGGAGATGTGGAGAAGGAGGTGTCCATGTTCTGAGGGACTTGATGTGAGGGCAAAGTGAGAGAGAAGGTGGCAGGTAGCTGGAGGAGGATGCCAGGTTGGAGGGGACTGGAGTTTGTGCGTTTGTTTTTAACCTGGGAAGTAGCCGAGTGTGTTCATAGGCTGAGGAGAAGGAGCCAGAAAAAAGGGAGATAATACCGAAGAGACAGAGAGTGTAACAGATGAACAAAGTGCTTTCTCCATTTGAAGTGAGAGACAGCAGTTGGGATGAAGGTCACAGGAGGAGAGACTGGCTTAAAACAAGACAAAGGGATGTTTCTGCTTCTGAGACTTGAGAGAAGGGAAACAGGATCCTGATGTTTGTCACTCAGAAGGCAGGAAATTGAAGACTATTCTTTCTGACAGCTTCAATTTCTCTGTGAAAAAGAAACAAGGTCATTGGCAGAGAGGAAAGCTGGAAGAGAGCTTGGGGGCTGGGAAAGCACTTGAGAAGGGTAAAGAACTCTTTGTGTGGCTTTTGAGGACACAGAGAAGGATCTGGCCATCTAGGGATAAAAGGTTTTGCGTCAGTCCCACCTGCACAATTGTGTGGTTTTTCTCTGGCACCACTCAGCAGTCTGGGTACAGGAATTCTTTTGAAAAGAGAAAAAAAAATCTGGTTTTACAGAAATGGAAGGTCCTTCAGCCTCCTAGTGCAGATGGAAAGATAGAACATTCAAATCTGTATTCTCTCTTCTTATATACATTTTAACTATTGAACATTAAGCATTGGAACTAGCTGATTTAAAAAGAATCATTTTATTGTGATCTTAGCTGCGGGAGATGTGATTAGGCCTTAGATGACTGATGCTATGCTATCTTTCTGACCTCTGGTCTCCCTCATTATCTTACAAGTGACACAATTCTTGCTGGCAAACTGAATAACAATTCTTCCACTAATTTTCACTACTTTACTGCTTTTTTGTTGCTCATCTGTCACAACTCTGATTTTTAAATGGCTCTATTTCCTATACGTGATTTCTCAAACACAGCCATCACCAAAGCCACACCAAACAGTACATTTGGGTGACTTGCATACAGTTTGGAATCACATCTCTTTTCTCTTTCTAAAATCTCACTCTTTGTAAGGAGACTGCAAGAGTAGGATAGTAGAGGAGCCAGGGAACCACTGCCTTTGTGTCAATTCTAGACCACTGCCTGGTTTTTGTGTATCTGGGCCACAAGCTAATGATGGGTATTACATTTTTAAATGCTTTCAAAAAATCAAAAGTAGAATAATATTTCATGACCAGTGAATATTATATAAAATTCACATTTTAGTGTCTATGAATAATGTTTTATTGTGACATACCACACTCTTTCGTTTATGTATTATCTATGGCTGATTTCTCCTTTAATGTCAGAATTGAGCTGTTGCAATAGAGACCTGTATGGCCTGAAAAGCCTAACATATTTACTTATATTTACCAGATAGTAAAGTTTGATGACTCCTGGTTTAGAGGTGGTCCTTGGATATATTATTTCACCAAATGTTTAGCCTTTATTCTTCTTGCTCTTTAATGGATTTAAGTTATTTACTGAAACAAGGTTTTGACACTTCACAATTAAATTTTGATAGAATAACAGGTTTAATAAATCACTTTGTGGTTCAGATACTATCTCTGTCACTAATATATTCAACAGGTCTTTATTAAATTCCTACTAGGCTCTTTGCCAGATACTATTAATAGAATGTTGAATCAGATGATTGAATATACTAGACTACAGAAGCTTAACTCTGGAACCAGACAACCACAATACAAATTCTGGCTGTAATTCTTTTTTGCTGGGTAAACTCCATTAGTTTCCTTATCTGTAAGTGTGATATTATCCTTACTTCTCTCAGAGCCCTCTTATGATCCTCTAACAAGTTAATCCATGTAGTGAAATATCTGGTACACAGTAAACACCCAATTAATGTTGTTGTTGTTGTTATTATTATTATTAATTTGAGTTGGAGTCTCACTCCATTGCCCAAGCTGGAGTGCGGTAGCACACTCTCGGCCACCCCAGCGTCGACCCGTTGGGCTCAGGCGATCCTTCTGCTTCAGCCTTCCAAGTAGCTGAAGCTACAGGTATGTGCTACCGTGCCCAGCTAATTTTTTGCTTTATTGTAGAGATGAGGTCTCGTCAAGTTGTCCAGGCTGATCTTGAACCTGTGGGCTCAGACAATCCTCTCACCTTGGCCTCCCAAAGTGCTGGGATTACAGGCTTGAGCCACCACGCCCGACCTGTTATTATTATTATTATTAGACTGTGATAATTTCTACAATGGGAGGAGAACTTGCTTTGATGGAAACCATGAGGGAAGGCCAGTGAAAACTTCTAGGAGCTCTTCAGCTTGTACTCATAAACCTTATGGGAGATATGAAAGATATTGTACTTTTTGGGACACTATCAGAACATCAAATTCCTGGCCACCACTGGGGGTGGCAGTGCTCTTTGACTGGTTTAGTTCTTTCTGCTTTGAGACTGGTTTCCTCCTCTGAGGCCTCAACATTCTTTGTGATAAAGTTTATTGGGGCTCAATGATAATCATACACCAGTCTCTGTGGTTGGTAGAAATCCTTCAGAAGCAGCATTTCTTTGCAGGTGCAAATTATTACTGATAGTGAAAATTATGCTTTTAATTTAATGGACCTACTTGCAGATGAGATTTGTAAGTTATTTGATGGAGCAAAGTTTTGACACTTTAGGCTTAAATTTTTTTTATAGACTAACATATTTAATAAATCATTTTATGGTCCAAACAGAATGCCCACCCACCTTATTTTATTTCTCCTAATTGATAAAATATGTGATGGGAAACAATTAGTCCCACTTCAGGTGTGGTTTGCAAACTCTAATTCTTTGTTGCTACTGCAACTGTCTCTGGCTTTATAATTCTTTTATTTTATTTTATTTTATTTTATTATGTTATTGTGGGGTACAGTTAGGGGTTAGGCATACAAAAATATTTCGTTCAGGTACCCTTGTTGATAAGGGGTGTCTCCCCATCCTCAGATAGATACCCACCACCATTAATCCCATCCCC
>CAUYQG010038857.1:0-19503 GCA_963574415.1 Tarsius wallacei | reverse complement strand
TAGCAGAAGACAAAGAAATTGAATGAATCATAAGCCTCCCTTTGATAATAAGAAAGCATCTGAGACCATTTCAGACATTAGAATCATCCTCATGAACACGGGATATATTTGTTCTATTTATGTGGGTGATGAAGGACAGAGCCAAGTTGAAATGCACAGACCTAGGTCCAAGCCCCTGTTACTTCTTCAGAAAACAGATTGTTGCATTTTGGTATCTCACTCCTGTACTCTTTCTCCTGAAAATAAAACTAGGAATGAGCAATTATCCAATATTTTCCTATCACGCAATTGGTAGAAGTTTTGGTTGGAATAATCATTGACTCACTGATCCATTTATTCCTCAAGGCCCATCAGGCAGTGTGTGCATGTGTGCACACACACATGTGCATACACACACATGTCCTCATGAACACATGTGGGTATGCATACCCATCATATAGGTCGGGCTGACTTTTATGTTTTCTTTCTAGGCCCCAATTGTTCGTCCTCCTCCCTCACTAGGTCACACCTGTTTGTCTCTGTCCCTTCATCAGATGAAGAGGGTCCTTCCTCCGCAGCAAGATCACATCGAATCCCCACCACCATCTTCTCCTTACTCTGTAGAGAGCACCCTGTGAGACCTTGCTTCCCTCCTGCCCTTGCTGTATTCAGAGTCCCTTTAGTCGCTCTGTTATACCCAGACTAGTAGCCTTGGCCAGAGGCTGTTCCCTGGGAAAGGGGCAGTGAGAAGTCAGACACAGGGGGAAAGAAGTCATGTCCAGATAGTTGCCTCACATGCTTTCTTATTTTGGGTGGTAGGCTTCTGAAAACCTTCTGGCTTAAATATTAAGGCTGGCCACAGCACTCTGTAAAACCCAATCTCTTGTGGGCCTTTGTTATTATCTTTGAAGAAGTGATAACTTTAACATTTTGTTTTAATTACCTGGTTATTCCCCTGACTGCAACTGGAGATTTATCCTTTGGCAAAAGAAAACAGTTTTATTATTAGGCAAGCAGTTAATTAAAAAAATAAAATAAAAACCAGAGGCCAGAGTTTGTCAGATAAACATCTGAAGTCAATATGATGTGCCAGTCCTTTAAAATGCCCACTCCGTCCTGACCCAACTTTCGGGCTTTAACAAAGTGTGATGAGGTCTCAGAGGGACATAGTCACCTAGATACCTCTAGTTACTGAACTTTTAATCAAGTAGACAAAGGACTGGCTCATGGGGAGTAGCTGCAGACAGCTTTCCCTTGGTTTGATAATTTTCCAAATCACTAATCTCGCAAGTGGGCTCTTAGCACAGGTGGATGCTGGCATGTCCAGTTAGTAAACAGGTCCCAGAATTCACTTTCTTAGACCAAGGTTTCCCCTGCCCATGTTGGTGGAAAGCTCCAGGTAAGTGGGAAAGAATGAGATAAAAATGAAAATTCTGAAGCAATAGTCTTTACTGGACTGCTTTTAACTTTGTGTAGCACCGTAGCATACGAAGATGAGAGCATCCGGGGTTTTGTGAGAAATTTGGGTCATGCGGGTGCTCAGTCACCACGAAACTAATTTCATTTTGGGAGATTAGTTGTGAAAATGGTTTTGCTGTTTATTTAAAAGAGAGATGAGAGTTTACAAGTCGACTAGAACCCTTCGATGGCTTAAGCAGGGGAGAAGGAGGCAACTAAATCTGCTCTCTCTTCTCTAAAGTTAGAAATAAATGCCTAGGCCAGGCACAATGGCTCAAGCCTGTAATTCCAGCACTTTGGGAGGTTGAGGCGAGAGGATTGCTTGAGCCCAGGGGCTGAGACCAGCCTGGGCAACTTGGTGAGACCTTGTTTGTACAATAAGTAAAAAAAATTAGCTGGGCATGGTGGCAGGCACCTGTAGCTCCAGCTACTTAGAAGGCTGAAGTGGAAGTATCGCCTGAGCCCAGCAGGTCAAGGCTGTGGTGGCTGTGAGTGTGCCACTGTACTCCAACCTGGACAAAAGTGAGACTCTGAAAAAAAAGAAAGAAAGAAAGAAAGAAAGGCCTATTTGTATGATGGTGTGAAAAAACGACTGTAGGTTCTCAAGGCATGAGTCTCATGTTAATAGGAGACTCTCTTAGTGGATGTTATATAGGGGCAGGACAGACACTTAGGGTGGCCTGAGGAGGCAGCCAGCATTGGACCCCAGAATGCCAGAGGGTTGGTTGTGAACTGTCTGCAGAGTCCAGCAGTGATCAACTCTGAGACTTCCCCTCGACTGGAAGATGACCCATCTACCCAGAACACGACCCTCTTCTGCGAAGCGTGATAGATGGAGCCAGGCCAAGAGTGCTTAAAACCTCAGGATGAGAACCTAAAGTGGAGCTAGTTTTAGAAATCACATTTACTGAGCTCAGAATATAAGACTAATTTATTAAGTCTGCATTTGAACTCCCACTTGCCCACCATCTAAATTAAGAGATCCAGGTAGGCTTATTTTTGTAGTTGAGCTGAATATTCTGCCAAGTCTCACCTGAGCTGGCCAGGTGTCCTTTGCAGACAGACAGACAGCTGCTGCCAGCCACCAGGAGCCTTGGGGTTGGCCTTGCTTCTGCTGCTTGCTAGCTCCCAGCTAGGGCTTTAATTATTTAATTATTCCATGACCCTTTTCCTGTTCCACAAAGGAATACAAATTAATTATTTGGTCAGGCAGTTAATTAAAGAAAAAGAAGAAGTCTGAGTGTGCTAGTTAAAAAGCTGGAGTCAGAGTGTAGCCCAAACCTCCAGGCTCCCCCACCTGTCCTGTGCTGTTTCTGTGCCTGTAAAGAGGCTGGTCCTAGGACTCCTCAGGGCCATGTGACTCTTGGATTTCTGTGTCTTATCTGTGTACCTCCCTGGCCACATCAGGCACTGTAGAAACTGGGCTTTCTGTCATTGCTCAAGTTCGTGGGCTCATCCCCTATGGGTTGATCTCCAGGTGATGTCTTGTTTGGGGATGTGGGTTTCTTGTTTACTGAAGGAGGGTTGTTTCTGACCCTGTGCTGGGTCTTTCCTTCTCTGAGGGGGTACCTGCCTGTGGCCTTCCCAGCCCTTGAAGAGCTAGTGTAGGTGCAGGTATGGCTGGCTATGTGAGTGGGGCCTGAGCTGGGGTGCTGACAAGGGGGGGTTGACATCAAGGTCTCTCTCCATGATTCCGCTGATGAGCACAAGCCACTGGTGGAGGATCCTACCCTGTGGACCCCATAAAGAGCAGGAGAGGGGCCCCTAGGAGCCACAGTTGGACCCAGGTCAGGCCTCTGTGCTTCCAGCTGAGGAACCCCAGTACTGCAGCTTCAAGGAGGAACCCAGACCAGACCTAAAGAGGCAGTTCGCTCCATGGGACAGGTAATAAATAGATCACCTGGTAGCCCTTCAGGGCTGTCAGGCAGTCGGTGGGGAGCTGGCAGGTGCAGCCCACGCCAAGACACATGAGTCGCTGTTCCCACCCCATCCTTCTGGGGAGGGTAGAGACCTCACATCAGAGGACAGGCTCTTTGAGACCACAGCATGGGACAGAGGCTTCCTGGGGACTCCTGTTAGCTGCATTCCATTCTGGAATTACATCTGTGGCCCGTTAAATAAGAAAACAAATAGGATTTATCATGTAGTGATGGGCAACATCGGCAACAACTGCCAGTTTTCAAAGAAGCCTGTTCCAATCAGGTCCAGGACGGAGGCACAAGAAAGTTGGATTTTCTGGGGCACGTGGTATGCGGGAAGATAGCTTAAGGCACATGGGGTTCCCCCTGGATGAGGGAAATGGCTGGCTAGGAGAAAAAAAGACCCAGTCATTATCACTAGATTTAAAGCAAAACGACTTTGTTCCTTGCAATTACAAATAATTTCCAGGAGCCAATAAATTCTTTTTAAAAGAAAGAAAAAGACCCTGGAGAAGGCCCCCTATCACTGTTCTGGGATATGGACATGTTCATGCAAACCGGAGCAAGCCCACACCACCATCTGACAGGTGTGGGGGACCAGGCTGCAGGTTGTAGGTGCTGCCAATTCATTGAGTGGTTGAAGCCCTCACATGCACGTGGTCTTGCCCACCATGGAAAGGTGGGCCCCAAGCAAAGTGAGATATCAAAATTCTCTTTACATTTAGGTCAGGAAAAGCAAAAACATACATCTGTGTTAGATGACTTTTACCAAAGCCATCTGCTCAAACCAGTAGGTTATTCTTCAGTGTATCTTTTTCTTTGTATAAATTTAAGGGGTACAAGTGCAGTTTTATTACATGGGTCTATTGCGTAGAGATAAAGTCCGGGCTTTTAGTGTTTCGGTCTCCTGAATACTGTACATTGTACCCGCTAAGTAATTTCTCCTCATCCACTTCCTCCCACCCTTCTGAGGCTCTCTTGTCTGTTGTTCCACACTCTGTCCATGTGTACATATTGTTTAGCTCCCACTTACGAGTGAGAACATTCAGTATTTGACTTTCTCATTCCACATTGTTTCACTTAAGATAGTGGTCTCTAGTTTCATCCGTGTTGCTGCAAAAGACATGGTTTCATTTTTTATGGCTAAATAGTATTCCCTTGTGTATATGTACCGTATTTTCTTCAACCATTCACCTGTTGATGGACACTTAGGCTGATTCCGTATCTTTGCTACTGTGAATAGTGTGTGCTTTTGGATGATAGTCTATTTTTTAAAAACTTTTTTGCCTTTGACCTCGAATGTTCCACAAAAGTCAGGTTTTGATGGGTGACTTTTCTCTTCTGCATCTAGGTGATATCAGGTAGATTCTCTCCTTGGTCATGTGGTGGAAACCTGTGCTCAGGTGTGGACACCATGACAAAACAGGCAAGCTGCTCCTGTCCTTCCCGGAACTGGAAAATCACTGGTCAGCATGACAATGTGTGTTTTGGGGGCTAGCAGGCAGGCCACAGTCTTGTTCAAAGACTCTGGATCTGCTGCCTTCTGGAAATTTGTGATGCAGAGTACCAAACCTTGGGGTGTGTTTAATAAACGCTAATGGAATGGAGACTGGCAATTTGCCCAGTGCAGTTGGGCATTTTTATCTGCCAAATGTGGCCAGATTGATCAAATCTGTCCCTGAGCGACAGGCCAGCCTTGGGAGGGTTACACGAGATAAAAACTGGATAAACCCCACAGTGTCTTTAAGTTGGGAACATGACCTTCACTTTAGGAATGCAGGCTAAGGAGTGACACATTTGGGGTCAGGTCAGGCCTGTCTCTCCCAATGTCATGAGAAGTGCCAAAACCGTCCTCTCCTGGTCCCTGCCTGAGCTCTCCTCCCTGAGAGGCAATGTTAGTTTTCTGTTGGTTTGTTTGTATTGTCAATTTTAAGAGTGAAAATATGAGATAAATTCACTGCCTCTTACTGAATTAAATTAAAAAGGAAACAGTGGTAGATTGTCTTTGCCACACAGTAGGTTAGTTTAACGTGGCTCAGAGCAAGTCACCTGCCCCGAAGCTGTGCCACTGGTTTTTTCCTCTAGGAGCAGAATGTTATCAGTGGCCCACAGTAAAGCATTGCTGTGTCTAAAAATATTTAAATGGATGAGAACAACATGATATATTGGGTGTGTCCTGTGGGTTTCAAAGAAACACTCAACACACTGCTCAATAATACAGGGACCTCACAATAAATTATTCAGTTGCAGTTTATTGTGTAAATTGCAGCGTGCATTTTGAAATTAGGCAGTCAAATAAGATCCTTGTGTAAGACGACAGATGCTGACCCAGGGATACCCAGGCAAGCCAGGTGCCTGGTAGGTCACAAAGCCCTTTGGAGCTTTACCTGTCTTGTGGAAAGGTCCTGTGGCTCCAGATCTGCCTGCTCACCAGACACTCCTGGGAGAGTCCTTCCACCCCGGTAGGCCAATGCTCATCTCAAATCCAAAATTTAAGCTTCTGACCTTGAACGGTTCAGTCTCTCCACTGTCCTAGGCCTGTGTGCGGGGGAAAAGGGGGTTCTCCTGGCTGTCTGTGGCCCTCTACGGCCCTCCTCATCTCCCCAACGTTCAATAAAGGCAGAAGAAAGAAGTTCAGGGGGTAGAACAGCTCCTCTTGGCTGGCTGACTCTTGGCTCTTCAGGCCTGACACATGATTAAGATGGTGCTGTTTTTGTCTTTCCTGAGCATCTGGGGGGTCTTTGGGGACTTCCTGCTGCTCTTTCTCTTCTGCAGCCCCCTAGTCCTGGGTGGATGCATCATGGAAATTACTTTTCTGAACTTAAAAAAAAAAAAAAAAAACAGACTCAGACAGTATGTTCTGGCTCTGAGCAAGTAGAGGGATGTACTTGTAGAGTCTTTTGTTTTGCAGGTGCCAGAAGTTGCTTAGATACAAATTTTAAAAAAAAATTCATGAAGCCTTACTGCCCAGGGAAAAATAATCTATTTTCCTATTTCATCCTTGGACTTAATGCGAACATGGACTGGTACAAAACAATATTGGAAACCTGTTCTTCAGAGAAATCCGAACCTATTTATGTTTTGATAGAAAATCTTGCGAGCCACCCGCAATATGTTGTGGGAAAATGAGTTTGAGCTAGCGATCAGAAAATGGAAAGATACGCTGCCCAATAGAAGCCAACCACCCGCAGTGATCCTCCCACAGGCATGGCCTCCAGGAAGGGGCTGTGACCCTGTGGGGCCCCTGTAGTGGAAGGCCTCCCAGTGATATGGGAGCTCCATCAAGTGCACACACCACAGCCCCTGCTGGAGAGAACTGGGGCGCTGCAGTGGCTTCTGATGTCAGTTTATTCTCCTTCAAAATGGGGGTCCCTGTGAACAGTACAGAAGATGCTTTCTAATGCTTCCTAAGTGCAAGAAGCCAAAGGATCTTTCATCCAAGCGTTTATTCTTATGTTTAGGTATTTGTAATAATTAAGCCTGGAGATATCTAAAGAGCTTATCTGGAAATCCTGCAAACACTGATTGGCTCATGGCTTGTCTATACTAGTGTTTTCCAGAGAGGAAATTGGTCTGTAGTTTTCACTTTGGTCTGTGCGTTCTAATGTATTATTGAAAATCTAGCACTGTGTGCCCATGATTTCCTAGGCACTGCCCTCAGAATGAGGCGGCACTGTCTGGGGGACCCACTTGGTGCAAACCGCATGGCCATCCTCCCTCAAATGCTGACTCTTCTCTCAGTCAGAAGCTCAGAGGCCACAGAAGCCCAGTAGCCACTGCAATTCCCACTCTCAAGCCACATCCTCCCAGCAGAGCAGAGAATTCTGAGGAATCATGGCAGCCCCTCTCCTTGGAGAACATGTCTTGCAGTCTTCAATCATTTTGAAATTTGAACAAAATAGCAATGTTCTGTTTTCATGAAATCTGCCCTTAAGATGGCCTTCTCCTCATCACAGGGACACTGCTTCTCATTTATAATAGTGATATACAATTCTCCTAAATATTAATTATGTAATTAAAAAGGGAGGCATGTATAAAAATATCTATGCATGACAGTTCAAGTGGCACATGGATAGGTCTGAAGCACCCTGAATGATTCCTGCCACAGACCAAGTCCCACATCCACGCTTTTATCCTAAAATATCAGTCAGAGCCTCCCACACACTCGGGGCTGTGCCTGTGTTGACGTGGGACCCAGTGGTGATTGAGACCCCTGCTGTCATGCAGGCCTGTGGAGGATATGGTCATGGCCAACACTGTGAACATCACTTGAATTCTGGGAAGGTCTGGTTTCCCTCCTCCTCAGGGTGTTGGGTCCCTTCAGGGCCCCTTTCTGGGTCCATGATCTTGAGCATGTCACCTGTCACAAACACCCCGTGTACCTCTCATCCTCTGATGCTCGTCATCCATTTCTGCTGATCCTTATCGGGCTCCAGAGAAGCAGCTGGTCATCACTGGTGCCAGGCTTAACAGAGAAAAACAGATCTGTCCTCCCTTGTCCTGCCCCCAGGGGCTCACCTGGTAAACTGAGGCCCTCGGGAGCCAGAAACCAGCCTAAATCTCTGTACCCCCTACGGGTCAGCATCCAGTGCCACTGGTGCTAGGTGTGTCCGCAGGTGACAAACATGCATGGGAGGAATCAGGGAGGGTCAGGATGCCACAGCAGGAAATGCAGGCTGGGAGTACAGCAGCCTGCTTCACAAGGACAAGTGGCAGAACCCATTTGTCAAAGAAAATCTGTTTCTAGTTAAGAAAGAAAATTCAAGCCGGGCTCAGTGGCTCAGCCTCTAATCCCATGCCTTGGGAGGCCAAGGTGAGTGGATTGCCTGAGCCCGTGGGTTCGAGATCCACCTGGGCAACTTGGCGAGACCTCACCTCTACAATAAAAAAAAAAAAGAAAATTAGCTGGGCGTGGTAGCGCGTGCCTGTAGTTCCAGTTACTTGGAAGGCTGAGGCGGAAGGATCACTGAAGCCCAGCAGGTCAAGGCTGTGGTGGCTGGGAGCGGCCACTGCACTCCAGTCTGGGCGACAGAGTGAGACTCCAACTCAAAAAAAAAGAAAGTAAATTCAAAAATGCTGACTGACACCCCGTTTTGAGTGTGCCTGTGGCCTGAGACATTCCAGGTGCTTCTGTGGGAATGCATGTTGACCACTTTCTGGGGCTAGGACTGCAGTTCCCATCATAAAGAGGTTGAGAAAGCACCGACCCAATGCCCTACCATGCCCCGTGCTGTGCTAGTCTCACAAGGACCTAATGGCGGGCTCTCAAGAGAAGCTTGGCTGCTCCAGTCTCATCTGGCCAAGGCCAGAGCATCTCCAGAGAGTGTGTTAGTGAACTGTGCAATGCCCTCAGCATCTATACTCCCTGAGCCTTCAGAGACAGCTATGGGTTCCAGCTGTGGCCAGGAAAGTTCACAGGACTTGGGATCCCTGCACATCCTGTCTCCCATGGTCAGTTGAGCTAATTGACCCTAGATGCAGGTTGAACCAACAACTTCCTCTTCCAGATTGGAGTCTTGGGGTTCTTCTGCCAAGAATAATGTACCTTGCTGTCATTCCTGCCCCTTTGAATCCCCATTCATCCTGCCCTCTGTCTTTCCCCTTCCCTGCTGGTGGTGACATGGGATTGCCCACCATCTGTGCTGTCTGTACCAACAGAAGCAACAGCTCTCAGGGAACTGGCCAAACAAATCCAGGAGGCTGCTTCCCAGGTGCTCCTTATTCCAGGGCTTCTTTGGGAAAGTGACTGGAGAAGCCACACCCTGCTCACAGCACCCTCTTTACACTCCCATCCCACTAGCCTCCCCGACTGCCCGGCCTTCCCTCTCCTGCCCAGAGCTTGCTGGAGATGAGTGCAGGGGCACAGCTCCATGTCCTTGAGAGCAGGGGAGGTGGCAGCACTTGAGGCTGACTGGAGCCTCTGACTGGAGCCTCTCACTGCTCCCCTGAGCATGGGGGGGGGGCGTGTCCTCAACCCCTCCCGGGGGGGCTGTGCTCTGGGTCACTCAGTAGCTTCACTTAATTTACAAACTGCGTGTTCCTGTGGCCCTGGACCAAGTTTCAGATTTGCTGAACTTTGTGAGTGTTCACTTTCCCCGGTGGCATTCATAATTATTTATCTGCAGTCCCTCTGTCCCTCGGGCTCTCATCCATATTAACTGATGCCCTGTCCCTACAGCTTTACCAAGGCTTGTTTCCATCCCTGTGTGTTTTGAGCTCAGAAGAGTAACTTGCATTTTTCTTTATAGAGGGATGGAGGGCAAATTTTGTTAAGAAATAGAAATTCTATGTCATTCTTTCCAAGAAAATGATTTTTGCTGTCAAAGAAGGGATACAAAGTGGCTCTGTTCTTGACAAACTCCAGAAAAGTTTTGTTCCCTGCTAATGAGAAGTGAGGGGAGAGAGGAAGGTCACTGCAGCCCTGGGGCAGAGTAGGCTGGGATCTTGGGAACAGAGACCTCTGATAAGCAGGAATGGAAGGCAGCCAATATGTAGGGGGACCGGGCACCTGGTGCAGGGGCTGAGGTCAAAATCCCTGGTCCTACTTCCCCTGTCAGCCCCTCCATATTGCCTGAGTTGTCTGAGCCTCAATTTCCTGCCTGTGAAGTGGGATGGAGTTTTGTGCTGTGTGACTGGGTGGCAACAAACTCACATTGTTCTGGCCATTCAGGTATACCGCAAAGGAGAGGCAGCACTCATGCCCCACCCAGACCGTGGTGCCCAGCAAAATAGAAAATAGAAAACTAAGTAACCATGGGGCCCCCCCACCTCCCAGATCCTTCCACCCCCATGGCTGCACTTGGTTGGGGTGGGGTACGAAAATAAATGGGTTAGGGCTGGCCCTCGTCCCTCAGACTCAGGCCGTCTTTCTGAAGAGACTCAGACAACCTGAGCTGTGCTGAGGTTCTAAAGCCTGCTCACTCTCTAGCCCAGGGAAATCTGCTTTTAGAAAGTGCAGTGCTTGGCTCAGTGCAATGGCTGACACCTGTAATCCCAGCACTTTGGGAGGCTGAGGCAGTAGTATTGCTTGAGCCCGGGGGTTCAAGACCAGCCTGGGCAACATAGTGAGACCACGTCTCTACAAAGAATAATAATAAGAAGAGGAATAGGAAAAGGAAGAAGAAGAGGCAGAAGCAGTGTTTTAGTCCAAGGAATGCACTGTAATGGCAGAGGTTATTAGGTGTTTCCTTTTTCTCCATTTGACTGGCGTATAAGAGATATGTCTGTAGGATGAAGGGTTATTCCCTGATTTTTGTCAAGCCACATTGCCCATCCCTGACTTCAGACAGAAGTATGAGAATGGGACATGCCCCAAGAACCAGCCGTGGGTGGGGCAGTGACACTCAGTTAAGTGCCACTGCGAGTACAACCCAGCACTGCCATCCTGTACAATTTTGGCCAGAAAACCAAACCCTTCTTGTAGATGACCTTTTCAGAAAATGTGGATATGCATAACCCAGGAGCTTTAGACAGTGAAGAGCACTTCTCGCTGCATGTCCCTCCACCATTCCCTCATCCATCACCCTCCACACTCCCTGGGGCCCTCAGGCTGCATCTTCCAGGGTGTGTGCACCGGCCTGACATGCCAGCATTACTTGTAAGAGCACTAAGGAGTCTCACTGAATCATTACTCTTCCTAGCATCTGACTTGGGGAATTGGGTTGGTTTTTGTCTATCTGTGTCATCAAAGCAGTAGGAACACCTATGGAGGTAGAGGCAAATGGCTTGGGGCCACATCAGAACTGCCAAGCACTGTCCTCCACTCCAGAGGTTTAATTGCTGTAGCTGGACCAGCCACTGGAAAGCCAGCCTCGGGAGAGCTGAGGGCGCTTCCTGGGAGGATGAACTAGTTGATCTTGTTTTTTGTTTCAACATTTTAGCAATTAAGTGGGAAAGAGAGAGACTGCATTGAATATTCTCTGTGTGACCAAAGTGTGCACCAGTCCAGCACAGGACTCCTGTCTGTGGGCTCTGTCCCCTCTGCCTAGAAGACCATGCCTGCGGCAGGATCACACTGAACTATCTGGGGGTCTGTGCACATGTGTCTCTAACCGAGACTTCCACAAAGTCCACCAGAGCAGGGAATTTCAGCACAGCCACAACAGTGTGCCCTGTGGATTATTCCACAACTTTCTCAAAGAACAGAGCACCAGTATTCTTTGGAAGGGAGACTTTGGTAGGTGTTGATGAAGAGCCTTGTGTATGTTACCTCATTGCTTACTCACTAACGTCTAGGGTGTGCAGCAGGCCCTGTGCTGGATGTGGGTTTGTGTGAAAGAAGAGTGATGTGGCCCACCCTTGGAGAGCACATGGCTTCTGCAGAAAGACAGACAACAAGTTAGCAAACAAACAACAAAGTTGTGAGGTGAGATCCGCTGGAAGCCAGCTGGGAAAGCCACAGCTTTGTGTGAGCTTGTGTTGACCCTGGCCTGGAGAGAACAAAGGGTGAGGAGCCCAGGCCATTCCATGTGCCAGGGAAACTGTGCACAGCACCCTTGTTGCAATAGAGTGGGGAGATCTAGGGGGAAGCTAGGGGTATGAGGTGATGGGGGAGGGAGGAAGGTAAGGAACCACCCCAACTGAGAAACTGAGTCAAAAAAGCAGCTTCCCTACTGGCTGGAATGTCTTTCTTCCAGCAGAAGAAGTGTTCTCACCACCCCCACTACTCTGTAACTGCGGATCGCACACTGAACCAGCAGCTGTCACATATCCAGAGGACTGATGGTGTTTAGGACAAGCCTGTGGAACCGTTCTTCCAATGTTCACCAGGTCTGAACAAAACCAGCAGGCTGTTTCCTCCAGCTATTGCATGTCCAGAGACGCACAGCTCAATGGTGGGGCAAGTGGATCCTGCCGCCCGCAGGCTCCTTTGCAAGAGATAGATGAATCATCATCCCTATTAACAACTTACCATTCACACCCCCATTAATGACTGGTCATCATACCCTGTTTAGGCTCTAGGATGTTCCATACAGCACTTTACCTTAAGGGAGGAAGAGATTTCAAAAGTAGACCTGGATTCTTTGTGCTTCCTAACCCCAAGAATGAATGGAGTCTCTGTGCTGGCATGCCAAATCCAGGCAGGGTGGTGGGGCTCTGTGACTGCCTTGTGATGAACCATGACCGTCACTGACTCGCATCCTACTGGGTGGCAGGGATAACCATCACTTCCCTAGATGTGTACTGGCCACTGCTCTTGTACACGAACCCCATTTATATCCTAAAGGGGCTCTTCGGGGCCCTAAAGAGCACTGGGATGTCCAAGAGCCTCCCACCTCATGTGGCTACTGCTGCTGCCACATGGAAGACCCCCAAAGCCATTGAAGCTCCTCTAGCTTCAGGATCACTCTGGAAGGTCCTGGAGGATAGATGCCAGGGGATCAGAGGTTGGCAGCTCTTGTCAGCAGTTGGCACCCATCATCTCCTCAAACCTGTCTATTCTACCCACCTACTCCTACTGACTAGATGCTTGTTAGGTTTCACTAGTTTTCCTTCAAAATGCAAACCCCATGGAGAAGTGAAGCCTATCTTATTTATAATTTAGCATTGTTTGCTTGAATCGAATAATCTTAATGTCATGCCAAAATAACATTGAATGAATGGGAATTTTGAATAGGGAGAAATGGTGCAGACTTCACAGAAAAGCAGATCCCGGAGTGAAAAAGTGTCAGAAGGAGAATGCTCCCCAGGGGAAGGAGTGCGGCCTTGGGTTGAGGAGACGGAAGATGGACAGACCCTACCCTGAACTCTAGTCCTATCTCTGCCATCAGCCCACAGTGACCACAGGCAAGGTGTTCCACCTCTCTGGGTCACAGTTTCTATGTCTCTAAAATGAATAATTGGACTAGCTCACTTCTTGGGCCATTATCTGCCCCAATTTCATGATTTTAAAACTTCCCAAATACACCTCACCTCCTTTGTGGTTTTGCCTGAGACCTAATGGTAGAAACTCTAAGACGCTTAATGTGATGATAATGCATTAAACTCAAACAGTGGTTTGCAACTCTGTAGTGCCTTCTCCAGAACTTTCCTCTTGACATAATAGATCTGGCTTGTAGATTAGAATATCTATATAAGATACTACCTCAGACTGAGAAGATGATCAAAATGCCCTCCTCCTGCCTCCACCATCAAGGAGGGATGAATGTATTTGTATTCTTGTCTTTCTTTTGTCAATGCTGGAGAGATTTGTTGTATTTCAACTCCAAGCACCACAGATAAGGGCAGCATCTTCAAGGTGCTCTCTGAATGAGATCATGGGAGTTGACCAGGAATCAGTCTCATTAACCAAGTGGGCTGGCTGACTGGCTTTTTCTGCTCTCTGCATTTTGACTAACAGTCTCTTACATGTACCTCTCTCAGGATTTTGCTCAAGAGCAATGTTGGCTTTGCAATATATAGAAGACACACTTGCTGTCTTATGCAGAGAAAAAATTAAAAAGAATAGAAAAAGGCTAGAGACTTAGAGACCACAGTGGTTGATCTGAGGGGTAGCTGCATCTTAAAAACTATACACACTTCTTTCTGACCAGGAATTCTATAACATAACTGCATTTCTCATCTCTAATCACTGATACAATGTGCCAGTATCTTTTATTTCTCTCCCATTTTTAGTGACACAGTGTGATATGTCTAATGACAACTAGAACAAATTCTGGTAATGAGGTCACCTTGGGCCCATAGTACTGTCTGACTGCTGTTTTCCATAGAAATTATTTGTGAAAGCACACCACACACTCAGAATAACTTCCTCTATACAAGCATGGGTGTTGACAGGCAAATATGTTAAAACTTGCAATATAAAAATGGTTTGCTTGGCCTCTCTAGTTTAGACCAGTAAATTGGTCTATAATGAGACAGGCTTGCTTTTATTCCAAGGAAAGAGTGATTGGTTGTGATTAAGTTACTTGGTTTCCTGTAGATTAGAGCTTTTTATGCAGAGTGTGCCAAGTGGCTTGAACATAAATGGAGCCCAAACATTTTATATTGATGTTTTTTTAGAAGGGAGTGTTTAGTGAGCACATACATGTTCCCAGAATTGTGGAAATGATTATTATAGAAAAAAGTTGTAAAAAGTAAAGTCTTATGGAGCAAAGGCGATGTGAAGAGATCTCGATATACCAGTGGGATTTGGAAAGGGAAAGTGTGGGCTTTCAGCAAGGGTGTGGCACAGGCAGGGAGGGTTGAGAATGGGAAAGTGCAGGGACGGAGAAAAGGCCTCAGCAGGTTTTGGGGGGTCAGAATCTGAGGCCAGACACAAGGGAAAAGGAGCCAGTCACTGAGGTAAAGTCCTGTGCAGAGGGTTAGGAGCCACATGTGAGCATGTGGACTTACTACATCACTCCGCTGGGAGCAGCCATGGATCTGCAGAAGTGAATGGCATGGGAAGAGCCCCAGTGGAGGATGATCTGCCTGGAAAGAGGGCTGGATTAGGGAGAAGTATTACCAGACGAACTGTGTGGTCACCGTGTGGTCACCTTATGGTGGATAAGGATGGCCCAGTGCCAGGGAACTGAACTGAGAGCCAGAAACATGGAGGAATATGATCATGAGAATGACCAGCACCACAATGCTGGCTTGCCTGGATCCTTAAGGGACCATGGCTTTCTGCATCTGCCCCAGGTACAGGGATGACAGGTGGAGCCTAGTGGGGTCAGGGGCAGGTTTGGGGAAAGCGTACTCGTAAAGAAGGTGACACTTCTGTAGACAAAGTCATCATTACCTAGACAACACCCTCCGCATGTGATAAAATGTGAGCTAAAATAATGCACATAGTGCTTGTGGCCTCCCCAGAGATCAAGAAACACTCCCTATTTTCTTTGTACTCAGGTCTGCACATCTATAAAGAAGCCGTGTTTTCTCCTCTCATAGGGTCGCCATGAGTCAGAAAAAACTGTCTCCCCTCTGATGGGGTGAATTCAGTGCCTCGTTAGCATCACTTCCTCATGAGACTGGAAGTGGCACCTGGTACTGTGGCTTCTGGGTCAACTCCACCTGTGTGTCCAGACACACGTGCCATTTGCTCACAGGCCAGACCCTCGCCTTTTGAGTTAATGACCTTCATTATGTCTGGATAGTTTCCACTTATGACTTATCCCTAAAGCTCCTTCCTGGGCTCACAGTCACACGAAGAAGGAAGCAGCACAGGGATTCGAGAGGCTCGTGCATCCTATCTCAGGCATGCACACATATGTGGACATGCATTCACGTGCATACACACCAGCTACACTTCCCTCAGGGGCTCTGAGGCTAACTCTGAACCCTCCGTGTGGAGTGAGGGTGGGCCCCATCCTAGGCTGTGTTGATGTGTGTGGCTGCAGGGGTGGATGGGCCCTGCCATTAACAGTCTGTTTTCAAAATTTAGCTGCCTCAGAATCACCTGGAGGCTTTGTTTAAATATGTGATTGGTGTCCCCTTCCTGCCTTGATGACTCAGTAGGTTTGGGGAGGAGCCCCATCATTTGTTTTCTTACAATTCCCAGGGGATGCCTGGTATAGGGGCTACATTTGTAGAACTATTGCCTTAAAAATATCCCTTTAATAATTGCTCTAAAAGATAGGGGAGCTAAAGTTATATTAACTTGAGGTCTTCAAATCATAACTTGTGCCACTCTGAAAGTATTGCTAATTAAGTAACTTGGAAATGGATCATGCATAGCACCCAAAAGTGATCTTAGAGCAAGGCTTGCTTTATGCAATAGGTTTAAGTCCTGATAAATTAGGAGCCAACAAAATCTTGGTACATTGAAATCATTAAATCATTTGGTACAGAGTTTTTTGCTTTTTTAAAAATTAGGTAAACTGAATTACTTAAAAGAAAAACAAACTAAAATAGCTCCCTGGTTAAATTAACTCAAAGGGAAAAATTCCTTTTAAAACAGGAAAGAAATTATTATTTCTCTTATTTTATCAGTAATTGAAATCAAATGTTTGCATCTTTTGAATATACTATTTGATTTTTAAAAAAATTTTTATTGTAAAGATGTGGGATACAATTCAGGCTTAGGTATACAAACATTGATCATGCAGGTACCCCTGTTAATGAGGTATTCCCCTCCCTCCCCTAGCAGTTTCCCTCAACTGCCAATCCCACCCCCACTGCCCACCACCAACAGTTTCCCATTACTGCCAATCGCTTTCTAATAGCATTATAATTATTCAAGGTCCTCTTATGAGTGAGAACTTAAGAAACTCTGTTCTTTTTTTCTGTGATAAATCACTGAGTATGATTGACTCCAAATCCATCCAGGTTGCTACAAAGTCCATATATTTGTCCTTCTTTATGACTGCATAATATTCCATTATATATATGTACCACATTTTTTTTATCCAGTCCAGCTTCAATGGGCAACATGGTTGGTTCCGTGTTTTTGCTATTGTGGATAGAGCTGCAATAAACATACATGTGCAGGTATCTTCTGTGTAGAATAATTTGAGTTCCTCCAGGCATATTCCTGATAGGGGAATTGCTGGGTCATATGGAAGGTCAATTTCTAGTTCTTTCAGAAATCTCCAGACTGTTTTCCAGAGAGGTTGTACAAGTTTGCATTACCACCAGCAGTGTAGAAGTGTTCCTTTTTTTCCACATCCTCACCAGCATCTGTTGTTTTTTGTTTTATTAATGATGGCCATTCTTACAGGGGTTAGGTGGTATCTCAATGTGGCTTAGATTTGCATTTCTCTGATGATGAATGAGGCTGAGCACTTCTTCATGTGCCTGTTGGCTGCCCATATATCTTTTTTTGAGAAGTGTCTATTCATGTCTTTTGCCCACTTTTTAAAGGAGTTGTTTTTTTTTTTCCCATTCGGTTTGTTTGAGTTCTCTGTAGATCCTAGATGTTAGTCCTTTGTCAGATATACAGTTGGCAAATATTTTTTCCCATTCTGTGGGCTGTCTCCCTGCTTTCTTGATAGTTTCTTTTGCTTTGCAGAAGCTAATTAATTTGATGAGGTCCCACTTATCTATCTTATTTCTTAAGGTATTGGCCTTTAGGGTTCTGAGTAGCAATTGGTTCCCAGTTTCGATTTCCATAAGGGTGTCTCCTGCGTTTTCTAAGATTCTTATAGTTTGAGGTTTTACATTTATACTAGTTGATTTTATTGAAGTGAATTTTGTCTGTACTGGGATAGAATTCTGAACCGAGGGAAAGTCCCTCCATTTCTGATGAGTACAAATTATTGTCTAAATGGTGCTCTACTATACCACTGTCTGCAGTTCCCTCCTCTGAATTTGTTTAAAGACCAAGAAATGTGTGCGCTTTTACAAACTCCTAGTCACTCTCAGGGTAAAAGTTTGTTTATTGACTAGACTTCTGTGTAAGAAAAGCATTTCTGCATGTTAATAACCTAAACTTTTTGGTGCCTGATGACTGCCACAATGAGTGATGGGTGGTCTCTCTTCACATATCATGGAAGCCAGTATTAGAGGTCGAATCAGGTGAGCTAATCATGTCCCTACTTTGACCTGGGTTTTCTTATCAATGTAGGGAGGACAGTCAGTCTTTTTCCTAGGGTATAAAGCTAACACAACACATGATACCTAATGACTGCTTAGTTCTAGAAGTTTCTGTTTCAAAATAGCAGGTGTGATTTTATTTGGTCTTTAAGATACTTGACTGGATCTCTAAGACATTTAAAGAACTTTATCCTCTAAAAAAATAAATAAATAAAGAATATTATCCCCCTGAAGTTGACATAATTGTGTGAATGGCTTAAGAGTTTTCTTACCCAGAGGCAGAGTTACTGGATTACCTTTCATGTCCAGCCTTGCCTCTGAAGTTTGTGTCTTAGGCTACATAAAATGAATACCCTAATCACCAAGTTCCATCTTTTGAATAAAAACCTTCAATGATGTGATAATACTCTCATCACTTTCATCACTGTTGAATTTTTACCAAGTTATAAAAATGTGATGGCCATTGAACTTTAATGAAATTAGGATTACATCAGTGAGGAAATAGACTATATTCATTATCTAATGCTGCATAATAAACTGCCCCAAAACTTGCCAGCTTTAAACAACAGGCATTTATTATCTCAGTTTCTATGGGTCACAAATCTAGCCACTGCTCTGGTGGGTGTGGCTTTGACTCAGGGGCTCGCATGATGGTATAGTCAGTCTACTGGCCTGGGCTGTAGTCTCTTCTGAAGGCCTGACTGTGGCAGAATCATCTGCCTCCAGGATGGCTGATGTATGTGTCTGTTGACCTAGGGCATCAGTTCCGCACCACATGACCTTCTTCAGAGGGATGCCCATGGAGCTTTCCCAGGAGCAAGTGGTCCAAGAAAGAAAGAGATGTTGCAGGAAGCCACAGTACCTTTTATAACCCAATGTCTTCCATGTTATTCTATTCAATGGACATGAGTCATAAAGTTTAGCTCACACTTCAGAGGAGAGAAATTCAGCTACTTCCCATGAAGACCTCAGTATCAAACAATGCCTACATGCCAATGATCAAGGAAGGAACTAAAAGGTAATACAACTCTGTAGCCAGGCTACCAGGCTACCAGGCTACCTGGGTTAAGATGCTGGCTCTTCTATAAATCAACCAAGTAACTATAGACAGGTTGTTTCAGTTTCCCCATCTGCAAAATGTGAGCTATCACAGTGGCTCTTTCAGAGGATTTTTATGAGTTAAATGTGTTACAAGAACTTAGAATAATGACTAGTACATAGCAGATACTCAGTAAACGTGAGGCTGTTAGTATCATCATCATCATCATCATCACCACCATCACCATCACCATCATCATTGCTACTGTTGCTGCTGCTGAAGCCACAGCATAAAAATGTTTTATCCAGATGTATAAAGTTCTAAAGTTTGGTGGTTTTTCCAGAGAAAACTGTGAAAATAGGGATACTATTTTCTAAACTTTATAGTTACCATGTCTTTCCATTGGGGATTTCTTTTCCTGATAACTTAAGCAATATTCTCTCATATCCTTCAGATATTTATAACATTTAAAATCTTTTTTCTGGAGGTCTGACAAAGGCCTAACATTGTGGATCTACAAGGAACTCAAACGTGAGGAAAAGAAAAAAGCAAACAACCCCATTATAAAATGGGCAAAAGATATGAACAGACACTTCTCAAAGGAAGACATCCAAACAGCCAACAGACACATGAAGAAATGTTCAACCTCACTAA
>CAUYQG010038851.1:0-15430 GCA_963574415.1 Tarsius wallacei | reverse complement strand
TGAGACCCGAACCTTCCCACCCGCGAGGGAGCAGCCCGGGACGCAATAGCCGGCCCTGCATCGGATCGGGGGTCCCTGAGCCTCGGACCAATGCGTCCAGCTGTGGGCAGTGGGGTAGGGGAAGGAGGGCAAGAGACTTTTTGGGGAACTCACATTCGGAGAATCTCACAGTTCCACCTGTGTTGCCACCATCTTGACCGCACTGAGACAATTATATTTAACATAAGTTAAATGAGACATAGTAGTAGCTAAAACACTAAGGCAGGAATAGTGTAGAGAGAGTGTTACTGACACTCAGTGGACGCTGCTACATGCATACTTTGGAGCAAAGCAAGGCAGTATTGAGTGTACCAACAGGGAGACAGGAGGGAATGCTTAAATCTGTGTCCCTGAGCTCGGCTAATTTTTAATTTATTGCAGAGATGCGGTCTCACTAAGTTGCTCAGGCTGGTCTCGAACCTTCGGAGTCAGTTAATCCACCTGACTCAGCCTCCCAAAGTGCTGGGATTACAGGTTGGGCCACTGAGCCGGGCACTTCCACATTTCTTATAGCTAAGTAGAAAGATCTTGCCTGGAGTGTCTATAAAAATACAATTAAGATTTGTGTGACTTATTTCCACATTAGAATAAATTAGAGAAGAAGAGGTAAAATAATAACGTAAAACAAAATATAGGTGCTAAAATTCAGACTGTATTAAGGCAAGCAGTTAGTTATTGGCATGCTATTATTTACTTCTTTAATAACATAATTACTAATTAGCTCTTAATCTAGAGATTAGTTTGACTTCCTAAACCAAAGAAGCGTGTCAAAAAAAAAAAAAGTATTTCTCAACTCTATCCAGAATTGATTGAATAATACTCACTAATTATCTGCAATAAGTTTTGTAAATTCATTAAAATTTATGTTCAGGAATATATGTACAGATTCTTCAAACATTCAGATTAGTTCTTGTATGACTTGAACCTCTTATAATAATTCTGGGAGTGTAAAAGACTTGAATGAGTCTTAAAATATAGACACTCTTGATTTTAAGTATTTTGACATTATAAAGATTATAATGCCCATGATCAAGGCTAATTCAATAAAACAATTATATATTAAATATGTATTTATTAACACATATATATATAATGTGCTTAATTGAGATGGATGGGTGTTGGAAAAAGCTGACTCAATATGACAATCTCAACTTGAAGATTGAGTCTACTCAGCTGAAAATGTGATCCTCCTAATATAAAGCACAGCCTATTTTGTAATTTTAATATAAAATTATGTTGTGCAATTGTTTCCATTAAGCGTACTTCTCTATGCTATCAATTCTTTAGCAAATTAACAATTATTTTCATATATGGTCATTAGTAATTGATGCTGACATTCATTAAACTTAAATTGGCTATTAATATAAGCATATCTATTAGAAATATCAAGTTTAATATCTTAAATTAGTTTATGAATTGTATGTGCATTCTTTCTTCGTATAATAATGACACAATTTTTAAAAGAGATAGAACTAAGATACTATGCTATTTTGTACACTTAGTTTAAAATAAACAACTAAGAAAATTCGGACGAAATAGCCGGGCTCGGTGGCTCAGCCTGTAATGCCGCACTTTGGGAGGCTAAGGTGAGTGAATTGCCTGAGCCCGCAAGTTCGAGACCCGCCTGGGCAACTTGGCGAGACCTCATCTCTACAATAAAAAAAAAATCAGCCTGGCATGGTAGTGCGTGCCTGTAATTCCGGCAACTGGGAAGGCTGAGGCGGAAGGATCACCGGAGCCCAGTGAGTCGAGGCTACAGTGGCCGGGAGCAGCCACTGTACTCCAGTCTGGGCGACAGAGTGAGACTCCAACTCAAAAAAAATAAAAATAAATAAAAAAGGAAGACAATGTAATCCCAATGCCTACGATTTCTGGTCCACGATGACTAGCATACAAATAATAAAAAGTATATATGAAAAGAATCAGAGACTTTAACTCTTAGTTTTAAAAAGTCAATATAAATAGACCCTCTAATGAGGCAGGTGTTAGACTTAAAAGGTGCACTTAAAACTGACAAAGCAATATGTATATGGCAATTTAAAATAAAGACCTGCTTAAAGCTGACAAAGAAATATTTTCCTGACAATTTAAAATAAAGTATGTACACTATCAATGAAGAGATGTAAAAAACAACAAAAAGGGAAAGAGATAAAAAAATAACAGTGAAATTTTTTTGTATTACTGAAAACTATAATATCTGAAATTTCAAAAGACAGATAAGTTTCGGAGAATGTTCTCAACCTCACTGGAATTAAATTAGAAATCTTTGATAAATAAGATATCAAATATCACTAAACATTTAGAATTTGCAGAGTAAATTTCTAAGTCTTTGGGTAAAGAAGAAATAGAAATTAGACATTTAAAAATTAAAATATATTTGGGCCTAATAATAATATATGCTGTAGCCTAAGCTGTGCTCAGAGTAAAATTTTAGAGTATATTTAAATGCTTAAGCTAGAAATGAAGAGAGATTTAAAATCAGTAATCTGAGTTTCTACTCTAAGAAACTAGAAAAGGAAAACTAATCAAACCCAAATAAATTCAAAGAAGAAAATAATATAGATGAGGGCAAAAGTTATTCAAACAGAAAATGAGAAAGAAAAAATTTACAAGGCTTTAATTTAATTGTTTTAAAAAGTTTACAAGAATAAGATTGATCATGTGAACAGTAATTGATTTTAGCCACAATTAGGTCTAGAATTCAGGCAATGTCTCTCACAGCAATAATTGTCATCAAAACAACTTTAGGCCAGGCTCCGTGCCTCAGCCTGTAATCCCAGCACTTTGGGAGGCTGAGGCGAGTGGATTGCCTGAGCCCAGGGGTTTGAGGCCCACCCAGGCAACCTGGCGAGACCTCGTATCTACAAAAAATCAAAAAATTAGTCAGCCGCCGTAGCATGTGCCTGTAGTTATGGCTACCGGAAGGCTTGCCGGAGGCCGGTAGATCGAGGCTGCGGTGGCCAGGAGTGTGCCACTGCACTCCAGTCTGGGCGACAGAGTGAGACTCCAAATAAAAACAAAGCAAAACAAAACAAAAACAACTTTAACTTTAACATTGTCTCTATTCAGGTGTTGAAGCTGTGGCCCCCGTATTTATAAAGCAAAGATTTTGTGGGTTAACTGCTTCCTGTTATTTACTGACTACTTTGTATTAGGAAATTTAATGCTCACTACTAAATGTTACAGAAATGCTAAGATACATGCACAAGTTTATCCATTTATTTGAATCTGATCACCTCAAGCTGCAAACAAGGATAGTCTCCCAATGATTGTCGCTTTAGTTTCCATAATGTCTCCTGGCAAATAAGCAATTAAACCACAAGAAGTCAAGTCTCTGTGGTCTTATTTTTATAATATTCTATCTATTTTTGATATGATTTTGATTATAAAAAGGTATTTTATTTCATAATTGGAAATAAGACTTTAAATACCAGTATTCTTGGGAGAGGACATACCATTACATATTTAAGTTAGGGTACAAATGACTGGCAACTGATGATTTCTTGAAGTCCGATTTTGATAGTAAAAGCTATGAGGATAGAAGATGAGGTAGAGATTAAAAGCCAAATTCACTTTCTTTTCATTATATTGCTTAGAGCCAGCCTGAGAAGAGTCACCTTTTGGCATGTGTTTTTTGTATCTCAGAATCTTGGAGTTAGCAGGAGGATAATAATAAATATTAAATGATAGAAATACGTCCATCTTTTTATTCACAGAACGAACTGAAATATGTATGAAGAACAATGAAACTGGGCTGGGTGACCTTGCCAAAATGTAGCAGCATTGCCAGATTCCCAAGGATTAATTTCCATTTGTAGAATTGACATCTGGTAGTAAAATATTACCTAGGTGACCTGCATATTTAGACCAAGTTTCAGCAAAACTAACTGTTAGCACACAGTAAAAAGAGTGGCTGCAGAGTAGTCCTTTGTGAGCTAAGTAGCTCTACACAGAAACCACATTCTGGAAGATAATACTAAAATATGCAGTAAACCCCACAATGAGTCCTAAAGAGGGGAGAAAAAAAAATAAACTTGTTACAGCAAGTCCTTGAAAAATGAGAATTCTCTATCTTTTTTTCTCAATAAACTCTGTGTTCAGTTACAATATGATCTTTCTCTTGTGATACGTTGAATTGGGGAGAATGCAGCAAAATAGTAAAATAAAGGCAAAAGACATCTTAAACATCAATGCATACAGGATATCTCAGCAATTAGAAAACCCGAACAGGACCAAACAAGGTCCTAGCCTTAGATGTCCTAGTGCTTTTCTGACAACAGTCAGGAACATGGATTAACAGTGAATTATACAGTAGAACACTAGGAAGACACTTCGTTGGCTCTTCTTACATCTTTGAGAATGTTTTATTTATCTAATAAAACATGTCTGTCTTATTATGACACTGTAACATAAACTACTTAATTTTTTTGTTGTTTATTCTTCAGAAAAGAAAAAAAAGTTATTGTATGCCTCCCCAGTCCAGTTAATAACTTACCTCACTACTTTTTTCTAATACAAATAAACTTAAAACCTTTAAATTTTCCTCATATTTTCTCATATTCCAAATATTTTCTCTTTCTTTTGTTCTTTTTTTTTCTAAATCCTTGTTTACAGTCTGTTTCCTAATCTAAAAGCCAGAACTACCTGGACACATACGCAGTACCCCCTAAACTGTCTTTCTGCCTTATCATTATTCAAATGACCCCATGGTTGTTGCACTGACTGTTTCTTCTGGTTTCTATTGTTTAAATCTGCTCACCATTCAGTTCTCTGCGTCTTGGCCATTGAGCATGTTTCACCATAGGATGTATGAATAACAATAATATAAAGACACCTAAACAACTTAACAAAGAAAGAATAAAAGACAAAAGGAAAAAAAGGTGTGTGTGTGTGTATGTGTGTGTGTGTGTGTGTGTGTGTTTTATTGGAGCTGAAGTTGGGTTACTTGCAATGCGTCTAGAGTTCTAAGGTATCCAATGCAAGGGAAAGTGGGCAATCAGGAGAACTTAAAAATAAGAACATAAAATCACAGAACTCTCTCTCTTATCTTATTTTCTCCTATAGTTATTAGCATATATTTGATACAGTTCTTCTACACAACAATTCCTTTGGAAATCTAATAAGAGCTCTTGCACTCAAGGTTTGGCTTGCCCTTTCTCTTCACAAAACAACTCTGCTTCAGGGACAGGGAAAATGACTTTGCAGGTCGTCTTCTGACCTCTTCTATAGGCTTCATCTGGACTAGCATACCTAAGTAAGCCTTTTAAGATTTATCATCCCTCCTTTAATAAGTACATGATTTCTGTGAGGACATCTGTTGTAGAATGTTTTAGAGTTTGACCTAATTGTCAGAATGCTTATTTAATTCCTGAGTACTTTTTATACCACAATGATGGGAGAAAAGTTCTATTTGCAAAAGTATTGGGAATAAAGAAGTGGTTTCCACAATTCCATCCACCCATTCTCTCAACCAATATCCCATGGTAAGGTATTCTCAAAGACCTGACACCTTTGAAATGCAGAGGAATTAAAGTAGAAGTCTGCAATATTAGTCAATTGATTGTGTCCCATGCTTTCTTTTAATTCCATAATAAATAAATATTTATGGAAGTGCAATGTACATAACATTTCCTGTTTATTTGCATACACCTCAGTAAATTTTCAGAAATGGAATGTACTCATGTAACCAGTAACTGAATCAAGGAATAGGAATGTAAGAGCACACAAAAACTCCCTACTTTGTTACTTTCCAGTCACTACCACTTTGGAGGTAACCAATATTCTAACTTAAACTTCATCAAATATTTTGACTGCTTTTGTACTTAATATAACAGTCACAAGCATAATGTACTGTTTTACACTTTATTCAACATTTTATCATAAGATTTATCCATGTAAATGTGTAATTATAGACCATTCGTTCTCACTGCTGCATAGTTTTTCTTTGTGTGATTATACCATGATATGTGATTCTTCTGTTGATAGACATTTGGATATTTCCAGTTTGAGGCCTTTACAAATAACGCTGCTTTAAACATTGTAGTTTATATTTTTCATAGACTTTATTTTTTAGAACTCATGGTGATTTAAATACAGCCTGACAACTCCAGTCAACATTATTCATCAAAAAAAATTATTGATCTGAGTGTTACTATGTTAAGTTGCTTAAGTTGTGAATCTGTTTAGTTTTCTTCTATTCTCAGAATGGCAGAGGAAGTCGTCTATTATTTTTAAAGACTCTCAATGACTAATTATGTTATTTACATTCCCAATTTATTTAGATAAACTTTAGCTGACAGATTCTTCTCTAAGATTTGAAGTTTCATTCAAAAGTTAAATGACTGAGGGAATTAATAAATTAAGAAGACATTAGATATGGAATTGCAAAACTTTTTCTATTATTTAATAAAGGGTTTAAGTTATTTAAAAAGACAGATTTTTTTCCTTTTTTACAAGTCAGTATTGCTATTGGTACATTTAAAAAATTTTTGCCAAGGTTTTAATATGACAGAATAGTAACTGGTTACTTTTTCTTTTTTTCCTCTATGATCATACAAAAAAAAAGCAATTGGAAATATTTGTGCATTCTTTGAAAGCAGAGCGAGGGTGACAAAATGCTGCCATATTACATAGCCATCCAAATTTTTAAAACCAGAGTAGTTAGGAGAGAAAACATTTTAAGTGACCATAGAATGAAAGAATACATTTTTTGATGTGACGTAAAGACTAAAACTTTCCGTCAATAACACAAAACACCTGAATAATGTGATGGTTATTTGTTCTCACTCTGTAGGACACTTAGCCTTTTCTCTCATGTTACCTGTTGGGAAGTTCTCTCAGATTTAGCCTGATAATAACTTTCCCCATGAGTTAATCACCGTAATGAAGTTTAATGTCATAATTAAAATAAATCAATAGTTACTTAATACTAGGCATTAATACAGCTTACATATTACACATTCATCCCACTATTCTTTTTATCTTATGCATACAACATTACAGTGTATTCATACATTTTGTGTTAGAAAAATTATTTGATTTTTCTCAAATATACATACAGGGCTCAAGATACAAAACACAGATTTATGACAATTTAAAAAGGCAGTAGATACATAAATTTAGGTAGTTCCTAAGGAAAGCCTTTGGCAATGATTTGAATTTATTATCAGAACGTAACTTTAATTCAATTCTCTATTTGTATGAGTTTTGTCATGTATGTGTATATTATTGGGGAACTTATACCACCAATGTTCTTGATTTATTTAATTTAAACCTGGAAAAAGTAATTAAAGATATATAAAATGCATATAAAGGAAGGGGAGATTTCTTTGTATTTGAAGTGCTTTGCCAATGAAGTTTTATTATTGTTTTATAATATATTTTGTTGTATAGCAGCTTTAAATGTACATAAGAATATATAAGATAGTTTCCATATATACCAGTACACAGTTTTACCTATTAGTAACTTCTTGCATTAGCATAATGCATTTATCACAAATAATTAACAAATATTGATACAGTATTTTTAAATAAAGCTTACATTTTAATTGGATATCCTTAATTTTTACCCAATATCTTTTTCTCTTCTAAAATATAGACTTTTATTTGTTTATATACTCTTTAGCACTTCCTTTCTGATACAGTAATATATTCTGATTTCATCCTATATTTTTTATATCTGAGTCTTACAACCAGCCTTTCTTCGAAGAACCCTAGTTTATATTATTAGAGAATCATATTAAAAACCAAGATCTGGCACTAAGTGCTCTCATTGCCACTTAAACCTTCCTAGCTGACAGAGCAAATATATATATTATATACATAATATATTCCATATATAAGTATATATACACATCAGCTTTGGTATTTACATATTTATAAATATTTCTACAAGTCAGCATCTTTAATTGTATCAAATTAAACATGATTTCTTATCAAAGTCTCCAACTCTAAGCCAAATATTAATACATGGACAGTTCTGGAGTCTTCTCCTTGCTTATCTGTAAATTTCCACTCCAGGACTAGAAACCTGGCTCCCACGATCCACTGTCCATTTATTTAATTGTTACAAATGGTGTTTTAATACGTTCAATATATCCTGGTAATTTTAAGTCTTCTGACATCATACAGCTTTTTTTCCTGGAACTATGTGTTTTCTTACATATTTGGGGCCATTTTTTAGTTCTCATCTCATGCCACTTAAAATTTCAGCCTATAGCCTAACTAATACACACTATTCATGTCTCTCTCCTTTTAAACATAACTTTCTAAAATGCTACATGTACATATTGAACAGAATCAGGTGATATCTTGCAGTCAGTGTGTGTTTCAGTATTAAGGAGCTTGGAGTAAAATGCTTTAAAGAATTTTGAGCTATTTAAAATAATTTTAGTAGCCCATATATGTTGTACTGTGTGAGTGTGTGTGTGTGTATGTGTGTTTTTGTGTTTGCATCTTACAGTCACTTGTGTAAGCCTGCGATTAAACGATTAACTTCAACATATATGATAGCAACCATTTGAAATTCTAACAAAAATATCTCAAATGCCCAACACTAGTTTCTTTAACTTAGCTTGACATGAAATATACTGAGAAGAGAAAACTAACAGCACATTTTTCTTTTATTACCCATCTTATGATAAACTATTAGGAATAAATTACATTAAAAAATAGGTTCTTACTGTTTTACTTAGGCAACACTGTAACTGCATTGTGGATTTTATACACATAAAATTTCTTATGTGAAGATGACAGATATAATCAATGTTAGTAAAACATATTTACTCTTTTTTTTGCAATGTGCCAGGGTTATTGACAGAGACTCTTTGCTTGAACAAACTTCAGTCTCCTGAATTTTATCCTAGTCATATTTGTTCATTTCTATAAAATCTAGTTTTAAGAAGAGCACTGCCAATTCAATTTAACAAGAAAGTCCTACTATTGATACCTGCTCACCCTCCATATCTGATCAGTTCCTCATTCTTCACAATCCCACATTTGATGTCTGATAACTATAGCCTGTCTTCAATTAGAAACCTGCTAAATGGTTTAGCTAGGATTCCCCTAACTCTCGATATCATCTCTTACTAATTTTGTGTCCACTGACACCTTGCTATGATCCTGTTCCCTGGGGATAAATTCCCAGTAACCCATGCTGTATTTGAGGTTGAGACCAATCTCTTTCCCCTTTGGAAAAATCACATTGCTATGGTCCCTATCCTATTGAACAAAGACTACCTTATCATACTTTAACAGGTGTCATTGAATAATTTTTCTTTAACAGTACAAGAAACTTCATAACAGATCTGGTTTATAAACTATGACCAACGAACTAGTGAATCTCTCACCAGATCATTAGAATCACCAAGCTCATTCACGTATCTTCAATACTCAATTACATATTTCAATTATAACTTATTGTCATTGTTGTTATGCTTTATCATTTTGTATATTTAAAATTTTTAAGGCTTGATACTACTTTCATAATATTTCAAGTTAATACTTTCTAACATTTGTGAGATTAAAAGGTTCATGGTTAGTATATTTCTGTCACATTTGGGAGACAGTAGAATTATCATGTTTTCTATAGTTATTTATCATCAAATAACTCTTTTATTCTTTGTAATCTGAACTGTACTTGACAAGTTGGTTTGAAATGGAAGCTGTTTCTTTGATTACTGGTCCACTTACTGAGTTCCATTATGTCTTTTTGAATAGATTAAGCATATTTAAAAGTTAAATAAAATTTATGTTCTCTGCTACTAGTTTAAATGTTATGTATATATTAACACATTTAATCTTCACAAGAACTTAAGTTTAGTTTCATTATTTTATAGGTGAGAATACTGATTTATAGAAAGGGTTTTCAACTTCTTTAAAATTAGATAGGTAAAAATGAGCAAACAATCCGGGCTCGGTGGCTCAGCCTGTAATCCCGCGCCTTGGGAGGCTGAGGTGAGTGGATTGCCTGAGCCCGTGGGTTAGAGACCCGCCTGGGCAGGCGAAACCTCATCTCTCCAATAAATCAAAAAAATCAGCCGGGCGTGGTAGCGCGCGCCTGTAGCTCCAGCTACTCGGAAGGCTGAGGCGGAAGGATCGCCGGAGCCTAGCAGGTCGAGGCTGCGGTGGCTAGGAGCGGCCACCGCACTCCAGTCTGGGCGACGGAGTGAGACGCCAATTCAAAAAAAAAAATGAGCAAACAAGATTTGAACTTACCTTTTACCTAGATGAATTTGCTGTATCTCACGTGAAATATGACATCTATAGTTTCCTGTTTATTTTCTTTAAAGGGTGACAGGAACTTAAAACAAAAACCGTGAAGCAATGTGAATAGATAAACTTGTACTTTTTGTGATTTTTCCCCAGTGGACAAAGTTGTAGTGTTGATATTAATTTAACAGTAAAACTTAAGTCATTCATGTTGCTAGGGTTTTTACAAAATACTTAGTTTTCAGAACAAAAATGTTTTTTAAGCTCAGAAGCTATGTAGTTAATATGATTATGCAAATATAATTAGAATAAAGTTTTGGTGCCAAAAACAGCTCATAAACTTCACTAGTAGGAGAAATCTCCCTAGTTATGAGTACTTCTATGGTGTAGGTCTTGGGGAATATGTTTTGACTGGGGATAAGCAACATGGTTTAATATAAATAGAAAACTAAGAAATTTTTGATTAGGAGAACTTTCACTGAATGTATGTGTATATTTTATTATACCTCAAACACTGTTTTATTCTGTTGTTATTTTTCAATATTTTTTATTTTGGATTAAGTTGATATTTACAGAAAAATTGCAAATATGATGCAGAGAGTTCCTGTATACCTCTCAACTAGTTTCTCCTATTGCTAACAACTTGTATTACCATGGCACAGTTACCAGAACTAAGAAAATGATACTAATATGTTACTAATTATGCTCCAAGGTGTATTTGGCTTTTACACACTTTTCCATGAATGTTTTCCTTCCCAGAATTTAAGTCCAGAGTATTGGATTTATTTGCCATGTCTGCCCAATCTTCTCTGCTTGTGATAGTTTCTCAGGTTTATCCCGCCCCCCCCCCATTTCATTAACAGTCTTGCAGTACCATGATGAGGTATCCTGTAGAAGCCCCTAATCTGGGTTTGTTTAATGTTTTATAAGTATGTTTTACATATTCAGACTTGGATTATGAGGTCTTAACCAGAACATCACATATTATAATAGTCACTTGATGCCCTTAGTAATGTTTCATCACCTGGTTAATTGTTTGCCGAGTATATATTTTGTAAGTTGCTATTTTTTTCTTTTCTAACCTATTCTCCTTTTTAGTTTAATTTTATTAAGAGATGTGGGGTACATAAGTAATAAGCATTCTATGTGCAGGTGAAGTTTGGGTCTCTAACTTGTCCTCACTTTCTCTGGTTTAGGACCAGGTGCCCTTTATGTTGCCATGTCCTCCTGCCCTCGGGCAGTCTCCTGCTACTGCCCATCCCTCCCTTGTGTTATTGTGGCTAATTCTATCTAATTCTTGGAAGTGAGTCATTAAGTCTATCCCAGCATCAAAAATGGAAGGAAGGGAGACAAAAACTATGTTCTACCTCCTGGGAAAAGAAATATCTACATATATTATTTGGAATTCTTTGTAAGAATGATTTATTTTTTCTTTGCCATTCATTAATCAAAATAATACTCAAAAACTCAAATCAATTCACTTTTAAACTATTACGTTAGCAATTTTTTCTATCACCTGTTACATCAGTTTCTCTATTTAATTACCCAAATGAAAAATCAAATGTCTATGAGTATTACTGCTTTTTATATTTATAGTATGTATTAAGAATATCACAAGATTATGACACAACTGCCATTTAGAAATTTCCTGTAATTTATTTCAAGAGTGGTGAGTGGTAATAAAAAGTCAGGGAAAGACAATTATGGAACACATGAATAGCATACCTAAAATACAAATGACTGCACACACATTTGTGTTTGCATAGCATTATAATAAAGACATACATTTACATGTGAGTGCTACATGGTTGATACTTACAGATATTCTAATCTTCTCAGGCAGGCAATGTCTGCTCTATATTACTCCTGAGACTACCATGGTAGAGTAGTACAATAAAAGCTGTTAGAAAATTCGATGACTTTAAAACTTGTGTCCACACAAAATATAACAACAGCAAAACCTAATAATTCTACATTTGTTTTATTTTGCCAACTTTGTTTTTGCTTGAACACTGTATATAGACTTTTTCATTTAAGGCTATTTAAACTATGATATTTGGGAAAGGCAACTTATGTTAAACTGATAAAATAAAATAACTGTGCCAAACTTACTAATGCAAGTCGACTAGCATATTCTGGTGCAGATTACCTTTGACATAGGATTTTAAGAAACGAGTATAATTAAGACTGGCCCAACTGGTTCCAATATCACTCTGGTTCTGATTTTTAAAAATTACTCATTTGTATATTATTTTACATAATTGGAACCTATGTGACTTTTTACCATTTCAGTTTTTAGATTTTTAATTGAAAGTAAGACTAATGTTCTTATAAGGAATCAGTTTTAACTAATTCCTCATCATAGGGGCATATTTAAAACAACTCTGCAGTCAGATATTTATACAACTGGCCCATATAAAAGCAAAACACTTATCTAAGTCAATCCAATTCTCTTATCTGAACATTGATATATGTTCAAGATATCCTGTTTTCTAAAATATTTGTATATTAAAATATTAAATTGTTAAATATAAGGAGAAATAAGTAAAAAGAATGAGACCATGAGAATAAAATTCTTAAAAATAAACTAATAATTTTGAATTTATTTTTGAATGGGCAAAACCATCTTATTCTAACATTTGAATAAAGAGATCCTTTGATTCAAATCTCTTACTCATATGGACCTCAACTAACATTTTACTTAATTCTCCCATTTTGCAGGTAAAAAGTGTACCCAGAAATATTAAATTAGTGGCTTAGCTCACCTAAACTCAGTTCATAAAATGCAGTTTTACTTAGTCGAGTTTTAACTTTAGTTTAGAATCCTAAATTTAATTCTGTGATGATCTTCACTTGTCAGTCCTAATAACACTAATATGTTAAACATCCAGGTAGGATATAGATTGTACAAGCAATTTTAAGAGTAATTAATGTGATAAGTAAGTCATGAAGTTACAGAACCAGTCAGGAATTATAAGACTGTTGCTAGTTTGAGAGAATCAATAAGGAAAAAAAAAGGGGAAGCAAAGCAATGTGAGATAAACAGAATAGATATGTATGACGTTCTTAAAAGCATCTGTTTTAAGATATCCTGCTGGTAGGAGAAACATTAAATTAGATTCAAATATGTGTGACATATTTTAAAATATGAACTATAATTCTGTTCATCTGGAGGCTTATGTAACTTGCATTGCAGCAATTACATTTTAAAACAAATTTAAGGGTGATTAAACACCCTATTTTTTCCCTACTGCCAATGCTGAATTTTTAAATACTAGGAAGAAAATATTAATTTTAATGGAGGTATGTATTTTCTTGGAATGGAAAGTTTTTCTCTTGAGGGAAGAAGCATTTATTATGGTTCTCTCCTGTCTTTGAGGGAATGCAATATTTACAATGACTTTTATAATCATCTTTCTTTCAACTTTATCTACTTGCTAATGAAAAAATAATATTAAAATAGTGAAGATTTTTGGAAATACATACAATAGACCAGTCAACTAAAGAGTGAATTTTCAATAATGTGCATCTGAAATGCTGTATCATGTTTATTTGAAAATTAAGTGATTCCTTTATGACTGACAATCTGAAAAACTGCCAACAATATATCCAAAGTAAACCTATATAAATAAATTTATAAAATGTATTTTATTTATACGATAAAATAAATGCTATTTAAGAAATATTTCAGAGTTAATAAAATATTTTAGACTTCTAAATTTCACTCTGAATCAGTATAAATAACTAAATGTTTAATATTTCAAGATAGAATTTCTTTGGTTTGGCATTTTACAGGTTTTCAAACTGTATAAAGAAAAAAATTAAAGAAAAAATAGCATAATTTTATTCTTAGAAATGTAATTATTTGGACAGAAATTATGATTATAAAATAAGTAGATCATATAACATCTTGCTATTGGAATACATGCTTATAAACTAGGCTGGTTGATGATTACTTCCTTCTTTTTAACTATAAGACATACATTTTCCTTTTTTTTTTTTTCAGTAGGAGTCTCACTTTGTTGCCCAGGTTGGAGTGCAGTGGCAAGCTCACAGCCACTGTAACTTGGCCCTACTGGACTCAGGTGATCCTTCTGCCTCAGTCTTTGAAGTAGCTGGAATCACATGTGCTTGCCACCACAGCCAACTAATTTTGTGAATTATTGTAGAAATGAGGTCTTGCTAATTTGCCCAGGCTGGTCTCAAACCCTTGGACTCAGGCGATCCTCTCACCTCTGCCTCCCAAAGTTCTAGGATTACAGACGACATGAACCACCAAACTCAGCTTGTAACACATTTTCAAAACTCTAGAAAATGAAAACATCTAACATCTCTCCATCTCATTATTATACTCATCATTAATAGATTGGTGGCTTCTCATTTGTATTTTAAAGGAGCTCTAAAATGTAAGTATTCAGAGGAAACTGTTCATGTTGGTGGCACTGCTACCACCACATAGCGTGAACCCTTCACAGATGCTTTGCCATCTGACTGCTTCAATGCAGTTGTGGTGCTTGTGTTATTAGAGCCTTTCAGTTAGCACTTTCTAATTTTATGCTTCTCTTTCTTCCCTACCAAAGTGTTTAATACAATTTAAAATTTTCATTTTAATTTTTAAAGAGTTCAGAGAAAGTGTGTGCATGTGTACTTTGAAATTAGCTCAGGAATTTTATAGTTATACCTGAAGTAGATGTTAATATTAACCACTGAGCAGACTATTTAATAATTTAGACTTATTTTTTAAAGACAAAGTACCTGTAATATGTAAAAGCAGCATGGTTATAAATTTAAAACTTTAGAGACAGAGCATATGAAGCTTGCTACTTATTAAGAAATAATAACACGGATTGCGGTCAAGATGGCAGCAACACAGGCGGAACTGTGAGATTCTCCGAATGTGAGTTCCCCAAAAAGTCTCTTGCCCTCCTTCTCCTACCCCACTGCCTACAGCTGGATGCATTGGTCCGAGGCTCAGGGACCCCCGATCCGACGCAGGGCCGGCTATTGCGTCCCGGGCTGCTCCCTCGCGGGTAGGAAGGTTCGGGTCTCAGCTCCATCCCTGACTGCATTGATCCCAGACTGAGCCTCCGGTCACCCTAGGAGGCTCTGGGCACCCACCCCTCGGAGGCACTGATTCCATCTCTGACTGAAGTACACTGGGAGCGGCGCGGGGCCACCTCCG
>CAUYQG010038849.1:0-19242 GCA_963574415.1 Tarsius wallacei | reverse complement strand
GTTGCCAAAGCATTAAGATTGAAATACAGTGACACTAACTAAGAATCATGGGGCAAATATATTTTCCCATTCTGTGGGCTGTCTTCCTGCTCTCTTGATTGGTTTTTTTTTTTTTTTTTTTTTTTGTTTTTATAATATTTTCAGTTTTATGAGGCATGGACATTTGGGGTTTTGATCAGGAATTTATTGCCTACTCCAATTTCTGCAAGGGTGTCTCCTGAGTTTTCTAAGGTTCTTATAGTTTGAGGTTTTATGTTTAGGTCTTTGATCCATTTAAAGTTGATTTTTGTGTATGGTGATAGATAGGGGTCCTGTTTCAATCTTCTGCATGTGGTCAGCCAGTTTTCCCAGCACCATTTACTGAACAGGTTCTCCTCTCCTCAGTGGTTTTTGGTGGAGGCTTTGTCAAAGATGAGTTGGTTGAGAAATAGAGGTTTTGCTTTGGGAAACTATTCTGTTCCATTGGTCTATATGCCTATTCTTGCCCCAATATCAGCTGTTTAGATTATTGTAGCCTTAAAATAAAGTATTTCTGACAAAGGTCTAACATCTGGGATCTACAAGGAACTCAAACATGCCAAAAGAAAAAAATAATCAGCCGTATTAAAAAATGGGCAAAAGATATGAGTCGATAAAAGAAGACATATGAACAGCCAACAGATACATGGAAAAATGCCCAGCCTCACTAATCATCAAACAAACGCAAATTAAAACCACATGGAAATATCACCTAACTCCAGTCAGGATGGCCATCATCAATAACTAAAAAAAACAACAGGTGCTGGAGAGGCTGTGGGGGTGGGGGACACTTCCACACAGTTGGTGAGAGTGTAAACTAGTACAACCTCTGTGGAAAACAGTGTGGTGATTCCTAAAAAATCTAAAAATCAACCTTCCACACGACCCAGCCATCACCCTCCTGGAAATATACCTGGAAGAACTCAAATAATTCTGTAAAAAGGATACCTGCACATGCATGTTTATTGCAGCATTATTCACAGTAGCAAAAACATGGAACCAACTGTGCTGCCCATCGAAAGTAGACTGGATTAAAAAAATGTGGTTCATATACATGATGGAATATTATGCAGTCATAAAGAAGGACAAAATTACGAACTTTGCAGCAACTTGGATTGATTTAGGGCCTATAATACTCAGCGATTTATCACAGAAACAAAGAACTGAGTACCCCATGTTCTCACTCATAAGTTGACCCTAAACATTTACCATAATACTATAAGAAAGGAATCGGCAGTAGCAGGAAACTGCTGGGGGTGGGGGGAGGTGCACACAACATCGCACACAACATCAATAAGGGTACCTGTTCTCAAACCAGGTTAAGCAGGGAATAAAGGGAGCTCCAAAATTTACCTGTACTATGACCACTTGTATAACTAACCCTGAAAATAAAAAACAAAAAACAAAACAAGCAAACAAACAAAAGAATCAGGGGGCTTCCCTTGGCTACCCAATCCAGAGCCAGAGGGACTGCCACAACCACGGCTAGTATACAAAACTGTGGTGCCACTGTTGGCATAGGGTCCTGGTTCCATTCACAAATATGATGGCAAATATGAGACCTCATGCTGGGGACACAGAAGAGTCCCCAACCTTTTTATACCATGACCTTCTTAAACGTCTGGGTAAACTTGGAAGCCCCCTGATTCTTTTGTTTATAAATATATGAAATAAAATTTACAGAATTACAAAAGAAGCCAATTATATTGAAATCCAGTTAGCTAAATACAAAAAGACATATAGTAATAAATGAGCATCTTCATGTACACATTATATAATAAGCTCCAGCAGTAAGTCTCATCTCTACCATGAGTTTAAAGCTGCAATGAGCACACATAATATTTTTAAATATCTATAACAGCTGTAAAGTGATAGAAATGCATCTGTAATTTCAATTAGGAACAAAGACTTAGATGATAGATGACAAATAGATGATGGGTAGAGATAGGTAGGTAGATAGATGATTGATATATTGAAGATAGATGCTATCTTCTGCTATCTAGATAGATAGATGCTAGAGATAGATGATAGAAAGATAGATAGATAGATAGATAGATAGATAGATAGATAGATAGATAGATAGATAGATAGATAGACAAACATATATAAATACTGAGTATAACACTGGGTTTCATTTCCTATGTTCACAATAGAAAGAAATGTTAAATTTCAGGTTGGAATTAGTGTAAATACCAGTATAATTTTTCTTATACCAGTTTATAGCAGACCTCTTAATTTCCCCTGCAGACTGGATGGGAGTGCTCTGAGACACTAGGTTGGACTTCCCGACAGTCAGGCTTCCTTTATTTCCTTTGGGCTTCTCTGTTATGTGGGTCAGAGAGCAAGGTTGCCTTGTGCTCCTAAGTCTGATGGAAATTTTAAGCGACAATTTTTCAGCTGGAGCTCTGACTCTCACCAGAACATGGGTATCAAAACTCAATCTGGCGTGGCATTCCTGAACCAAGCTCATCGCATGCCAGTCCACTGAATATGGTGGTCCACAGATACCATGGAGTCCCTGCCTAACAGATTGTGCTCATCTGTCACTCTGATCCTCCACACATGCCCAGACATGCTATTCTCAGCAATAAATAGCAAGTTCAAGTTGGAAGCCTGAAATGAAGTTTAAGTAACAGATTAAAAAGGATGAAAACCTTATGGTAGCGAGAAGAGCCAGCCTCAGGAAATCAATTCCCTAGTGGTCTACCATGGGAGGCTGGGAACATAGCTAACCTACACACAGCTCAGTGAGAATCTGACAAAATTCTTACAAATTATCTCTACCTCACAGAAAATTATAGATCTACAAGAATATAGATTTTAATAGTTTCCTTGATGTAGGCACTTACATGTAAAAAAAAATATTATTTAGCCTTACAATAAAGGCACAGTAAGCAAAGGGTACATTACAAATTCAAAAATCATCTCCACTTTATTTCTAAAACAACCTCTGATAAACAAGGTGACTTTAAGACCTGATCTCTTACTTAAGATTAAGTTAACCGATGAATAGTGGTATTGCAATGATTAGAACAGGCAGTCAAGTACAAATTTTAAAGAATGAAATCAATATGTGTCTTTATAAATGGCATTTTCGCTATAGGAAATGACCTGTTTCTCTATTCACAATGAACTTCATAAAAAACATGATTCAATAACATCACCTTCATGCTTTCTAATCAATCACATGGCTGAGTGCTTTGAATTAATATCTCAAACCATCAGACACATTTTTACAACAGTCACACTCAATTTGTTTTATAGTATTGTACTACATGCAGCATCACAATGAATTATGCTAATAAAATGCTTTGTTTATGAAATTCAGTAGTAATTAGGAAGAGTTGATAGCATACTCTGAGATAGTTTATTATTGCAAAACAGCTTGATATTGACTAGTTCATCTACTTTCATGCCTGTAACCACGTCATACCTACATATTATGCCAAAGATTTGTTTTCTCAAGAAATAGAATGCTGGGTGCTAATTATTTCACTATTAAAATAGCACATCATGCATGAAAATATTTAGATGATGTAAACAGAAGACAAGAAACTTATCTTACTAATATAAGGAATCATTTGTAGTACTTTTTGGTCAAAACTAAACTTTTGGTGGCTATCAAGAGTAACTACACACATAATTACATACTTCAGTGGATGGTGTGCTTTTAATCACTAAAATGATAAGACTAGGCAAGATACAAGAATAGGATGGAACAGAGTATACTTAGACTGTTTATCTTGCTGTTTTGTATTTTTTAGAGTTATTTAATTCTCAACAAAATTCATATGTGTGCAATTATTCTCATTAGCATGGGCCAGTAGCCAGTAGCCAAATGAATTAATTCCAAGTGACTAAGAGGGAAACTGGAAGAACATAAATAAAATTAAGTCTAGGGGAAAAAAACAACAAGTGCATCCTATATTATCTCCCCATATTTTGCAAATAATAAATGGCACCATTAGTGCTGTTTATTAAAATGCTAAAATTCCTTGTGATGATTAAATTACCTTTCCCAAAACATAACTGGAGATTGATGGTAAGTTTTCTCTCCTTGATTGAGTTTATGCAAATTTATTACTGGCATACATTTCCTACAGAAAAGTCTTTAAAATGCATTAAACAGGATTTGGTGTTCGAATACTACAGACATCAAAACAATCTCTTCCTGCAACTGTTAAAAAGAGCTAGAATGTAGAGAAGGTAGGAATCTTAGTGGCCACTTTAGGTGAGGTGAAAAGGAAAGGAAATTAGTAAAATTTGCTTAGAGCATTACATCAAATGTGTCTCTGTTTAGTTCTAGATGGAAGGCTACTTATTAACCTATTAACTATAGGTTAATATTATTGCAGAGTCTAACAAAAATAGTTTCCTATTTGTATGCAATGTATTGTTTCCAACAATAACTCTTATTTTGTAAAATAAGAAAAGACAAATGTACTCTCATAATAGTCACATAATTTAGTCACTATTTAACTCACGGATTTATTATTACATTTCATAGTAAATAATGAAAATGCCTTGATATCACATGGTGAAGAAAAGATTTAGTTCTGCAAAGCCTTTATTAATATACCCATGAAGAGAACAAATGGTCCAAGTCATTTCCTTAGTTTTATTACTAAGCCAAAAAAAAATTATAGTTTAGTAGTAAAATTAATAATTTAGAGATAACTGTTTCTCTGGTTCAGAAGAAAAATGTCTCATTTTGCTTGACAAATTTCTCAGAAAAAAGTGGCATACTACATTTTGTTATTTCAAACACTTGAAGGAAATTTCTCTAATCAAATGGTGATTAATGGGTCCAATTATATTCATTCTGCAATGAGTCCAATTATATTCATTCTGCATTCCTCTTTAGGACATGCTTAACTCAGTAGACATAGTTGAAAGTAAAGCCCTTGGTCTGTGAGTTCTTTTTTTTTTATAATCAGTATTTTTTATTATGATATTGTGGGGTACAGTCAAGGATTAGGTATACAAATATGCTTTGTTCAGGCACCCTTGGTCTGTGAGTTCTTAAGAGCGAGGTTACTGACACCCAAAGAGCCCCTGCTTGGACTGACAAAAGCCTGTGCAAATACATTTAAGTCATAACCACATTGATTATTTTTCTACTATCAAAATGTGAACATCTACTATAATTCATATACATGGAGATTTTTTTTTCCATGTTTCTAGGTGTCTAGATGTAATTAACAAAAGGAAACTTGCATTTTGGTTTATTCAAACCATCCTATATCTTAGAGATAAAACTATAAGTAAACTTTTAGTAATTGAAGTGTATCTCATGCATTACAAAAAGCTAAAGATGACAAGCTAATTAAAAAGTGGGCATAGAACTTGAATAGACATTTTTTTTAAAAGAAGACATACAAGTGGTCAACAGGAATATGAAAAGATGCTCAATTTCACAAATCATTAAGGAAATATAAATCAAACCCACAATGAGATGTCACCTCACACCTGTTAAGGTGACTATTATCATAAACATACAAAATAAGTGTTGGTGAGGTTGTGGAGAAGTTGGAACCCTTGCACACTTTAGGAGGGAATGTAAAATGGTGCAGCCACTATGGAAACCAGCATAGAGGTTCCTCAAAAGGGAAAAATCCATATCCAACACTCATATTGACAAGTTCCACTTGTGGATATATATCCAATAGAAAATTAGGTATTAAAGAGATCTTGGCACTCCCACGTTTATGGCATCATTATTCACAATAGCCAAGGTAAGGAAACAGCCCAAATGTTCATTGACAGATGAATGGATAGAGAAAATGTGGTATATACAAACAATGTGATACTGTTCAGACTTGAAAAAGAAGGAAATCCGACCATTTGAGACAACATGGATGGGCCTGAAAGATGTTGTGCCAAATTAAATGTCAGTCACAGAAGAACAAATACTGCATGGTTACTTTTATGTGAGACATCTGGAATAGTCAAAGAAGTAGACAAAAGAATGATAGTTACCAGGGCATAGAAGAAAGGGGACATAAGGAATTATTGTTAAAGAAGTATAAAGTTACAGTTAAACAAGATGAGGGTCCAGAGATCTGCTACCCAATGTAGTGCCTATAATTGGCAATAAGGTGTTGGATACTTGAATTTTTATTAGTAGGGTGGATCTCATGTTAAGGGTTCTTACCACAGACAAAAAAAAAACAAAAAACAAAAAAAAAACAAAGGGAATTGATGGAAATGTTTATTACCTGGATTGTGGTGATGGTGACACAAGGGTATACATATTTCCAAACTGACCAAATTGTATACATTAATGATGTACATTTTTTTGCATGCCAAATATACCTCATTAAAGCTGGGGGTAAAAAATAAACTAAGGATATATTATTTTCTAGCTTCAAACCCTAGTGATTAAGACTTAAAATATTCAGTTGATGGTGTGGTGGTCTTTGATGTTTCACCTAATTCTTAGTGTATCAAGCTGGCGACTTTCAGTGAAGCAATTAATCTTCAGTGTGCTTCGGTTCATGAAACATGAAAGGCTTATTATTTTCAGGCCAATTCAGAAGATAAGTCACATCTTCCAGCTAGGCAAGCCATCTTCCTTACCAGGCCGTGAAACAAAAGTACTGATAAAATTTTAATTAAAATTCAAAATACCAATAGTCAGACAAAATATTTTTTAGTATTTAAGAAACTTAAGAAATGAAGGCTTAAGATGCACTTTTCACTTTGTTCTATTAAAAAGGTAGTCTCAGGAATGCTCCTTAAAAAATGCTACCAAATATTATTGAAGTGTAAACTTTGGAAAGTTTTAAAATGTAAAAACACAAACTACCTAGCAGAAGCTAAATTGAAGTAAAAAAAGGAAAAATTATGAACTTCTCCTGGCCCTGCTTAAATTGCTGCCTCTAGAACATTTCTCAAGAAAGTAAAAACAGAAAAAACAAGGAGATCAGACATTTAGAAAATCTGCTTAAAAAATGTTTGCTTTTAGCTATATCATCTCTCCCCCTCCTCACCAAGAGAGATCTGCCCTATGAATGAATCAAAATGACACAGGTACCCTGAAACTGTACAGCAATTAAGCATCAGTAAAAAATACATAGCCACATCTTTTTTCCTGACACAACTTGAAGCAACTGAATAAAAGATAGCTGCCACTCTGAGCACACCTGTGTGCCATATCTACAGTGTTATCTCCTTTCCTACTCACAACACCCAGGAGGTGGGGATGGGAGTATTGCCCTCTCCCTCAGGAAACTGGGCACAGGTAAGTGATGTCACGCATCCTGGAATACACCACTGTGAAATGGATCAGAGAGCACGGCCAGGTTTCACTGCTGAGCACACCAGAGACTGGATCAAAGTTGTGTGCCCACAAAGTTGCACCACCTGTCTACAGGACACACCAGCTGCCACAGAGGATTTACCTGAACAGAACTGGGCAGCTACAAACACACTGCTTTTAGTAACCAGAGTACCTGTGGACGCTTCCTTCACCAGCTCATGGCAGCCTAGAAGGACTCTCCATCTGCCCCGTCCAGTCCTTGGGCTGCCTTCTCACCTAGACTCCTTTTCGCCACCCAATTCAACCATCTCCACCCCCCAACCTAAACTGCTCTCACAGAGGCCCAACACCCCATACCACCTAAAGCATACTCACTTTCCAGTTCCATCCTAGTGACCTCTGGCAAATTCAACACTTCTTATTAGTTCTAAAAACTCTTTCCCCTTGGTTATTGCTGCATAATTATCTCTTGCTTTGCTTGTTTGTTTGTTTTTAACCCCTATGAGAGGGGACCCCCCAAAAAACCCAGAATATATTTATAAAAAATTGTGCATTTGTTCTTAAATGTTTAAATTTCAGACATCTTCAGAGTACCTTCTGTTTGTGCAATACACCTATTGAGGTTTTTTTCCACTGCTCAAAACAGTTTTTGACCATCATTTTTGATAACTTTTAGTACTTCTGCCATTTTTTGTTTCACCTCTTCCACATCAGCAAAATGTATCTGTTTGAGGGCTTTTTTCATCACGGAAACAAAACAAAAAAAAAAATCACTTGAGCGAGATGGTATGAATAGGGAGGGTGAGACACGAGGGTCATGCTGTTTTGGGTCAAAAAATGCTGATCACTCAGCATGGTGTGAGCAGGTACTCTGGTAAATCACCCATCATGAAATGGGCAAGCGCTTTGAAAGAGTCTCCCAAAAAATTCACTGAAGCCGAACAAAATCTCTCACAACGCTAGCTGGTACACTGATGCCAATGGGTTCCTAGAACATTTACTTAGTGTGGGAAGCGTGTACTACAAGAGACCTCCCCTCCAAAAGATAATTCGGGGTTTTGGCGAGGGTTCTTTTTGATAGTCTAAATGTTTCTTGTTTAACACTTTACCGGCTCTTCCAGCTCACCCAGATGTTAGTGATGAGAGGTTTCCAGGTCTCTATTCTAGGCCACCTTCTACTATCCTCTGCTCATTTTTCTTGGACAACCGGACCTTTTCCAGGAGTTCATTTGCAATGTGAGTCCCTCACTGGCTCACAGGCACCTCAGTTCACAATGAGTTGCTGAGCCACAGATCCTCACATCCACGAACCTTGCAACATCACCATGCCCACATGGACTGCCCTCTGCACATTTCTGAAGCTGAGTTCACAAGTCTCCCGCCATGTCTCCTCCAGCTTCAGTACTTCCGGGTTTTTATAAACCACCACCCTGTACCTAGGAGTTCCAGCTTAACTCTGAAGAGCTGACCTGGACTCCTCTTTCCTCTTCCATGTCTCCTTGATGCTCCAACCGCCAGAGCCTTGCTCCATCCCTGGACATGCTGCACTTCTCCCACTCAACTGCAGTGGGATTACCTGGATTAGCTATTTTTCTTCATCTACTTCAGTTCTCCTTCAGTCTATTAACCAATCAGAATGAGCTTTCATAAAAAGTAAGGAAATCTGGCAATGCCAGTAATCCCAGCACTTTGGGAGGCCGAGGCAAAAGGATTGCTTGAGCCCAGGAGTTCAAGACCAGTCTAGACAACACAGCAAGACCTTGTCTCTACAAAAGAGAAAAAAGAAAAAAAATTAGCCAGGCAAGGTGGCAGGCGCCTGTAATCCTAGCTATTCAGGAGGCTGAGGTGGAAGGATAGCCTGAATCCAGTAGGTGGAGGCTGCCATGAGCTGTGATCATGCTACTGCACTCCAGCCTGGGGGAAAGAGTGAAACTTCTACATAAAAAAGAAAAGAAAAGAAAAGAAAAAAGCATAGCAAAAGGTTAAAGCACAGAAAACATTAAAAGATCAAATAGCGGTCAAAGCATTAAATGCAAATGAATGCAACAGGAAAAAGGCTTAAAATCAAATTTTTAAGTGCTCTAATTACATGCTGAAATAAAGCTTGTATTAAGGACATTGAAAAAGGGCTTCTGAAAAACTGTATTCTGAGATGGTTGCTGCTTGTATGACCTTTCAAAGAAATATACCTCAAAAAGCTGAATTCCAGCAGTTAGATGGCCGATGTGAAGTAGATACAATTGTTTCAGAAAACAAGACAGATTTATCAAATACCAAGATTGCCGTGAATGTGTGTATGTGATATATACATATATGTATATTATATGTAATGTATAATATGTGTATATGGTCAATTTGATTATTCTAGATAATGTGTATTTCTATTCTTGGTTAAGTTTATTGTGCAAATGTCTGGGTATGTCAATATGACAATTTGATATTAACATAATATTTAAATTCCAAAACCTCATTTCTCTGAATAACTAAAATTATTTTTAAAATTGTATCTGATTTGTTAACATTTTTGGAAGACCAGTAACTTGAATCTGACTATTGATATCTAGTAAAATTGACTTTTAGGCCTGTTAGAATTACCTTTTTTCATGCCTGATAATCAAAAAATTTTATTCTCTCTTAATTTGTGCTACCTACATACTCTCACAAAAATTTGCTGTGTATTCATTTAAAAAGCATTTTAAAAATCTCATCTTGTTTTCTATACCCTTCACTGGAATTAGAACACAATTTTTCAACCTACCTTGAGGAAAAAAAGAAAATTTGCAGAATTTTTAAAACTTATTTTTCCTACGTATGTTCTAATGACTTGGTAAAGACTTGTACTGAATTCTCATAAATGTAAGAATTAGTACCTTAAATAAGAGAATCATTTAGTGTTTTAATATTAATGTGGTGTGTGTGACTATATGACATGTCAGCTAAGACATCTACAAAGCTGTAATACTGAGCAAGATTTTAGAAAAATACCCTTACTAGATTTTAATTTTCACTAAGAAAGGGCCAAGTGATTTGCTTATTTTTTGCCTCCAATAATTTTACAAGTGTTTCCACAGTCCTGATTACTAAGTTCATTAGATAATGTAGAGGTAATAAGATATCTTATTCTAGCATAGATACAAACCTGCAGAATTTTTAGATGTGCAACTCAGAAACTCCTACTTTTTTTGCATTAAGATAGAGTTTAAATGTTTTCCAGCATATAAATATCATGAAATGAGAGGCCTCAGACCAAATTATTTTTTTCTAGTCAAAAATATCATTTTAAGCCCAGAATATATTGAGTCTACATAACAGAGGCATTCTATTTTTAATTATTGATCAGTTAAATTCCATTTAGCACTTATACCATTGGTTTGTAATTTTCCACCAAGTCATACATCCCCATTGCACTACAGATTTGAAGGAAGAGGCTCACCTTTTCTGTCTCTGTATCCACAGCAGCTACCCTAGTGTTCATCACAAAATAAATATTCCACAGAGGTCATAACATCTTTGTTTTGACAGTTTCTCAACTGCATTGCCAGAAATTTTGTAAGTGTCTTGGACCAAACACTCTATAAATTAACCTTCAACTTAATTACTTTTAAAGAATGATTCTGAATTCGTAAGTAATCAAGCATGCTTCATCGCAAACAAATGTAAGCCAGAATTTCGCCAGAAGCTAATAGTCTATGCAGTGTCTCCATTTAAGAAAACAGTAACTGTGAGGCAATTATACATAACCCAGATTATTGGCTCTGTGTTATGAAATAAGAATCCAATTGCAATTTGAATAAGTTTTTGAGTAGCAAAATTGATTCATACTAGAGCTCTATAAAGAGCTTCTAATTACAAGTTCATCTAAGTCCATATATCCGATTATTTATTGAACAGACATTAATTAAAAATTTTTGGAAAATCTATATACTAGACACTGGAAATAAACATATGAATGGAACATATTTCTTGTTCTGAGAAAAACTGGAAGTCTAGTAAGAAGGGCAGGCCCAGAAGCAGACTGTTTTAGTAGGTGTTATGAGTCCAACATACAGAGAACAGGGGAAGGGCCCTCACCCAGTCTGACAGGGAAGGGCATGGGGCATGGTCAGGGAAGTTCACACAGAGGCAACAACTATGCTGAGTCGTACAAATGGGTCTGAAATTAAGTGCTCTGGCTCATACCTGTAATCCCAGAATTTTGGGAGGCTGAGGCGAGAGAATCACTTGAGACGAGGAGTTCAAGATAAGCCTGGACAACAATGTGAGACCTCTTCTCTACAAAACCAGGAAAAATTAGCTGGATGTGATGGTACACACCTGTATTCCCAGCTACTCGGGAGGCTGAGATAGTAGGATTACTTCACTTGAGAGCAGGAGTTCAAGGCTGCAGTGAGCTGTTCTCCTGCCACTGCACTCCAGGACTCCAGCCTGGATGACAGAGTGAGACTCCGTAAAAAAAAAAAAAGAAAGAAAGAAAGAAAAAAGAAGAAAAAAAAGCATGAGTTTGAGAGGAGGACGAGGAATAGAGGTATTCTGAGTAGCGGGCCTGCAAAGGTGAGATGTGTATGGAAAGTGGGGATACCATGGCCCATGGCAGGTGCATCATAAATTAGGAGTCTGGATAGGCTGAATTGAAGAGCACAGACTCCAACCTATAATCAATAGAGACTGTGAATAGATTTAATGTTGAGGGAGTCACACTGACTATGTGAGTCACAACGTCTGCAGGTGTGATAGATTTCTTTCCACAATCTTGTTTTAGTGTGACTGTGGAGAAGTTTGGAGTTTAACTGGTTTATTTCCTCTGTATGAGCAAAATGTTTACCCAGGAGCCCTTAGAATCCCTGTGCTATGGTGTAAAATTCAGTCTATTGATTGGGATACCTCAGTGGTCATTGATCCAAATCATTTTTTTCCTTAGAGCAGGATCTGTTCTGTAATTCTATTGAGCCAATCTTTCATTTTAGAGAGAGGTCGTTAATCTCATTTTGAATGTTTCTGCTGGCATGTTATTTTGTTCTTGTTCAGGCACATATGCTTCTGCTTTAAGTGTTTCATTCTCACATCTAGCATTCTTTCCCTTATTATTTTAAGCACATTGCTCTTATGTATTTAGTTTTTGCTCAGTTTTCTCAGGCCCTCTTTCATGTCCTGTTTTTTCAGCAGTGTCTAAGACCACATCTTCTGCTTCCAGTGGGGTCTTCATTGTGTTGTACTTTTCTCTTCTTTTTTTTTTTGAATTGGGGTCTCACTCCATCGCTCAGGCTGGAGTGCAGTGGCATGCTCATGGCCACCCCAGCGTCAACCTGCTGGGCTCCGGTGATGCTTCTGCCTCAGCCTTTCAAGTAGCCTGAACTACAGGCGCACGCCACCATGCCCGGCTAATTTTTGATTTATTGTAGAGATGAGGTCTCGCCAAGTTGCCCGGGTGAGTCTCTAACCGGCAGGTTCAGGCAATCCACTCGCCTCAGCCTCTCAAAGTGCTTGGATTATAGGCTAAGCCACTGAGCCCGGCCTGTGCTTTTCTCTTCTATGTCTTTCTTGAGTTCTGCAGCTTACTTAGAACCTCTTCCTTTTCCTTATAATGATTTACGTGATTCCTGTGGGGTCAGTCACTGGAGGTGGCTCCACAACTGTGTTCTTCTCTAAAGAGGTAAAGTCCCCTTTCCCTCCCTCTCTTCTAAGCTGGGTGCAGAAGGCAGAGGTAGAGACATTCTGAATGTTCCCAGCCCAGGCACACAGGAGGTTTTTCTCCCTCTTGGAAAACACAAGATCCTCTATGTGAATGTCTAAGTGCAATTTTGTTTCCTTAAATAAAATATTTAAAGAGTGGATGTCAAAAGATGCAATTATTCTAATAGTGTTTAAACTGTTTTCAAAGGAAGACAAAAATAAATGCACTTACCTACTATAAGTTTTTTATCTTGAGTTCATTTCAAATTACAAATATCAGAGCCAAATACTCTGTAAGAAAAATTATATACATTGCTGTAGGTACAAGGAAGAATCTCTTGCCAGACTACTTCTCCACAACAAATAGTTTTCAACCATTTTCTCTCTCCTAACATCTGAGGGACACTCAAATCCACCTGTAATTTTTACTCACGTCCACCTGTAATTTTTAACTCACACTTGCAAGTATGCCTGAGAGTAGAGAATGGGCTGTGTGGATCAGGGTTGGAGATAACCTCTGAGGTGTGAATTAGAGTTTCTAGGGTGCCAGCATATCTTAACCCTTACCTAGCTAGTGATTGCTGACTCTACAAAGCCCTATCACACTTAGTCAATTTAGAATCAGAAATCTAGACAAATACCAAAGCCAAGAGCATTCAATTACCGTCTTCTCTATGTTGATTATTTGTGAAATAAGTCATTGGACAGAGTTTTTATTGAGTCAGAGGTCATTGGAGAAGCAGCCTCTACCCCTAGTTCAAGAACAAGTTAAACATTCCAGGATCCTGATGGCATAAATTTAATTCCTATTTAACCATAGAGATTTGCAAAACAGAAACAGGAAGTATTCTAAATTAATTTACAAAGAGCTCTGGTTCTCAACCTCAGAAGTACAGTACAATCCACAACAGCTATTTCCAGGACTGTTGGGGAGGAAGTGGCTGAACTCAGAAACCTGTTTTGAACAAGTTGTAAGTAGGGACCCCAGCTGATATAAATCAGAAAACTGAAATTCTCATCAACAAGGGTACCTGCATAATCAATGCTTGTATACCTAACCCTGAATTGCACCCCCACATCTTTATAATAAAAAATAATAATAAAACAATAAAACAAACAAAAAAAACCTGAAACTGACACTTTTAAGCAGAAGAATCTACAGTGAAAACTCCTGGCTTCCTCTCTCAAATAGAATGAACTTTGGTATCTCACAGGGAATGAACCTTCATTCTACAACAGATCACTTTCTCAGAGTTTATATAAAACCCCCAAGGTTAGAAATGCTGCGTTTTAGACCTTCTGATGAAATGCTATTCATCTTGTAATAAATGACTCCACTTGACTGTGGAGAATTCATGTGTGAGCCTCTGTATTCTTCCTACACTTGCCTTGGAGCAGAGTTCAGCAATTCTCTCCCTTCTAAAAAAAAATGTACTCTTCAAGCATTGCTGAGAAATGGTTATTTTACTAGTCATTCTATGGGGGAGAACAAAGACTTTCAAACCCTATTGTGGAACACAGAACTCTCCAATCCCTGTTAGACGTGTCTCTTGTCCCCAGACACCCCTCGAGAGCTTCCTTCCTAGAAGGTGCCCACCTGCAGTCACAGCTCCGTCACCTCCTGCCCGCAGCCCCTTGCTGTGTCATTGCTCCAGGATGGCTCTGGCTGCTGGTCCCCTGTGTTAGTCCATTTTGTGTTGCTATAAAAACATACCTGAGGCTGAGTACTTTACATAGAAAAGAAGTTTATTGGGTTCATGGTTCTACATGATGCCAACTCCTGCCTGGCTTCTAGTGAATTTCAGAAAGGTTTTACTCATAGCAAAAGCAAGGGGAGCAACCATGTCACATGGCAAGAGCAGGAGCAAGAGAGAGAAGGTGCCAGGCTCTTTTTAACACCCATGTCTTGCATGAACGCATTAACCTGGGGAGGACACCAAGCCATTCTTGAGGGATCCAGTCTCATGACCCAAACACCTCCCATTAGGCCCCACCTCTGACACTGGGGTCACATTTCAACATGAGATTTGGAAGGATAAACATCCAAGCCATATCACCTCCATCATGCCCATCATGTCACTCAGCAAACAACCCACACATTACAAATGGCATTCTCCTTGGAAGGCAGCAAGGAAACTGAAAATATTTTCCTGTCAAGTTGAATCTTTTTTTTCCACAAGTAATTATACATATCAAAATATATTTGAAAACAAATCTATGTTCACATAAATTAATCACATCTATCTTCCAAGCTGAATTATATGTTCCTCCAGAGGTCTACATCTTTTTCATTTTTGCAGTCATAATACAGTGTTTTCTTACATAATTGACCCTTATATAAATGTTAGATTTAATTTTTTTGAATGGAAATATTGCTTCTTTTGAGGTAGATATACATACATACATTAGGAGCTTCAAATTTATATCCCAGAACTGGAAAACCTATTCTCTACACTAATACACTGACAGTTGTTATCAACAAAATAACAATGTTCAAGCCCGGAATTACAAAACCAATGTGTGTTATATGAATTGACCAGCCTGGGAACAGTGTAGGCCCAGTCCTTCATCCAGTCATCATGTTGGAATTCCTCCAGGACCCTTGATGCCCATCAATATCTTTCTGGAAATGTTTCTGGATTTGTTCCACCTTCTCCATCTTTGGTGTCAATGGAGTTCCAAGCAGGAGGTGCTGAATGGTAGAAACCAGCTCACCACTCTCGCTTCAGACTTCTCCTCATCCTGATGTCACCATCCTCATCATTGCTGAGGTAGGAAAATAGAACTGAGTTTATTCTTATCATCTTGGCATTGGATTTGGAATTTATGACTTTATTTATTCCACGATTATCTATTAGATATATCTTATGATATATATTTTTTCTTTAAAAAGGTGTAAACATAATTCCCCAGACCCATAATTTAAAAATGTGAAGAAAAAGAATCCCCAAAGAGGCACAAAGAACATGCTCTTGGCATCCAGGGACGTCACTGCAGTATAATCTCCATGAGACAGAAGTGATCATCTTTCACTGTTGTATTATTACTCTAGTAACTGCAATCTCTTGAAGTTTGGGAGACATTAAACCAGATATTTCCCATAATTTGTTCATTCCCAAGAGAAAATTGCATAAAATAAGTAACGAATTCTCATTTTATTTACACTGTTTTTAAAAATAAAGAACCTAACAATAATTTACCTTTAAAGTTTATTTATCTTAGCTCACAAACATTCCTAGAAATTCACTGCATTTAATAAAAAATTTTTCCTGAAAATGTGTTTACAAAGAAGAGTGTTTTGGCAAGTGTCAACTAAACTAAGAGTGAAGAGTCAATAGTGACATTTCACCTTTTCATTGTTGGTCTTTCTCTTCCTTGCTTGGCATTTAACAAAAGGCACTTCCAGTTGCAAAGAACATGTCAGGATAGATAACGACTGAAAGAGGGTATTGAATGACATTCAGGGGCAAGAGTTTATCCACACCTGCAGTTCCTTCCCCACCACTCAGATATGCCTGTCACTGGCCCCAGTATCTCCAGTGATTTCTGATCTCTGTCTGGATGCCATGATGTGAGGTAGAAGACAAGATCTAGCTCCTAAACTTGTTCCAAATGCCTTAATTATATGAAGTATGTGTAAAATTGTACTGTGAAGTGCTATAGAAATTAAAATCATAATAAAAAGGATGAATAATCAAAGTGCTGAGAAATAATAAAAATCACTCTAGGGATTATTTTGTGTCATGCCTGGCTCATCTCGGGTACTTTAAAGTAAATATATTTGAATAAATGAGTGCTTCTTGCCTGAATTTTTGTCTCTTCCATTAGAATAAGGCCAAGGACTAAGCCTTGTTCTACTGTTCCTGTCTACATGTGAACATGTGGGGTCTGATAATCTGTGTGGGGTCTGGTAATCTGTATTGACAATCCCCCCAGGATCTCAATGCACACTGAAGTTCAAGGACTGCAGTTCCGTTTTGTCTTCTTCACAGTTTTACTAGCATCTGAAACTACCGTCTTTGACCACTAGAAGTGTAATCTCTGGGAAAGCCACTAGTCTTTAGTTGTTTGTTGCAGAATCTCCAGGAGTTGGGTGGGCAGTGTCTGACATAAGATAGGTGATCAGTTGACATTAGTTAACACACTGCAAGTATTTTAACATCAGCTTGGTTTCAGCATGAGAAATGAATGATCTAAATTGTAAAATTGACTCAAAATTGACCCACGTTTCTTACATATCATCTTTAGACAAACACAAGTATTTTCTGTTTACTTTACTAATGGGAAATTAGTTTTATGCTTTTTTTTTTTTTTTTTTTGAGTCGAAGTCTCCTGTGTCTCCCAGGCTGGGGTGTAATGGCATGCTCATGGCCACCGCAGCCTTTACTTGCTGGGCCCAGATGATCCTTCCACCTCAGCCTTCCAAGTAGCTGGAACTACAGGCACGCACCACCATGCCTGGCTAATTTTTTGATTTATTGTAGAGATGAGGTCTCACTACGTTGCCCAGGCTAGTCTCGAACCCTGGACTCAGGCAATGTTCTCACCTCTGCCTCCCAAAGTGCTGGGATTATAGGCTTGAGTCACCACACACACCTTTATATTTTTTATGGAATATATTTTTCAACATGTTTTATGAAATGTAATTTGAAGTATTTTAGATCCATCAAAGAGTATTTTAATTGTAATTAGTGCACTAGAGCCAGCGTGGAATCCCTCTCTTGAAACCTTGGAGCTCTGTAGAATCTTTGACTTCACCAAATTTATTCTGTAATATAATGGTGAATGCAAGTGAATAACCCAGGCCATATGAGAAGGAGTGTAATCATCTTATTTGCGTCCTCAGAAATACAGATGGAGGGTCAGTACAATACAGTTCAGGGTCTGATGAAATCAGCCCCATAAGGGGCACACTTGTCTTCTAAATTCCCCATAATAAAGTAATTTCATGTTTTATTTTTAAGAGGCACAATTTTGATTAATTTTATGGAAATGCTAGGGATTCAGAATAGTATTATAAAGTACCCTCCAAACACTCTTGCCAGAATCAGGAATAAATTTATTCTGTTTCCATGGGCTAATTAGACTATTCTTTTTGAGACAATAAATCTTCTTGAAGAACTGTGTGTGTGTGTATGTGTGTGTTTGCATGTGTGCATGTGTGTATGTGTTTATAGCATATATAAATGTGACAGAGACAAGTATCATTCTGATCAAAATTAATAGACTTTTTAGTCCTTTTCATCCAAATATAATAAAAATTAACATTGTTATATTTCATTAGAATTTTTTTTTAGAAATCAGATGTTAAATATCAAACCAAAACCCAAACACCTCTCTCATTCTCCTTTTTGCTTTCCTAAAGTTGTTATGTATCCTTCTGTGCATCTTTATTTGAAAAAAAAGTTTACTACATATATAAATAGGTAAGAGTAGGTTTGTTTTAAAATTGTATATAAAGGATACACAAACACACACACATATATGCACATACATAAACACATTTTTCTAAAACTCACAACAATGTATTAACCTACATTCACATGAGAGATGCTGTTATTTAATACAGATGCTGTTTGGTGTTTTGGTGTAGGACTATAACACAGTTTGTATTATAAATAGTGCTGCATGACACTAGGAGACAATTTGTTATGGCTTCTGTATATTCTTTCAGTGAGATGCTGTTCTCTTTGCTACAGATCATGCTTTTAAGACATTTGTGTAGTGAACCACCTTGGAAGAAAGAAATAGCATCTTCTTCCTGTACAAGGGATGGGTTTGCCTACAGCCTGGGAGGTGGAGACAGTATCCACCTTCGGAACAAAGGCGGGCACGCTAACTGTGAAGGGCACAGGGAACAGTCAGAGCCCCTCCCAAGATGGCGCCGACCACTCAGGCCACATGGAAACAACAAAGGCCCTAAGTTCCAGCTTCCCCCTATACGATTTCTCGCGTGCGCAAAGTTCAAACTTGCTAGCCAACAATCTCCTCCTATGACAAATCAACCTTATAATACCCTCCAATAGTAATCTCGGCCCGCCCTATTTCCCCTCTGCTCTACTCAATAGGATGCTAGCACAACCTCTTCCTGCCCTCGCTAAACTAATAAATACAGCCCCTCCCTGCATAACTCTCTCTCTCTCTCTCCCCCTCTACCTCTGTAGCCGCCACTTTAATAAATCTCTTGGTCCCCAACGGGTGTGGAGTTGTTATTAGCGCCAAAGTACTTTCATGGTGCCCCTAAAACAGGCAGGGTATTTATCTGCCAGAGCAGTAGAGAAAAGGACAAGACC
>CAUYQG010038848.1:0-12009 GCA_963574415.1 Tarsius wallacei | reverse complement strand
TTAACCACATTAAGTTGTGCATAGCTTATAGTTGGAATTTCATTAAATCTGTACTTTAATGTAGCCAGGAAAAAGGAGTCTCCAAGGAGGACCTCGAAACACAGAAATAGTCATATACTCTGTTATTGTTCTATATGAGCTTAAAACCATACCAAGGAGATACTGCTTTCAACTGTAAATAAATGATGCCATGTGAAATACCACTTCCTTTTCCTTTAGGATGAACACTCACATGTAGATATTTCTCTGATTGATATTTTAGTAAGGCACATTAATTTTAAAAGTTAACCAATGGCAATAAGACAGTGAATGGATTATAGAGTTCGAGAGAAATGTCTCTTATAAATTTAGATATGCATAACTAGCTCTTAATAATGGTATTCCCAATCAACATATCAACTTAATGGAGGAATACAGCAAGTTATTAACATAGGAAATCATAGATATTTGTTTATCATTATTTCTTAGTAAGATAATGACCAAGAATTTCTTAGTAAGATAATGACCAAGATGCACAATCTTCATAATTTGAATACCACATATAGATTTCAGATTTTTACAACATTTTCAGGTACACTGTTTGCACTTAAAAATAAGGGTATACCTACTTAAACTCTAAAAGACTCTTGTTGCACATTTTAAGATGCTTTAATTGTGTGCTTACTTCATTTCTTAATATATATTCTTTAGAGAACAACTTCAAGTGAAGAAAAGCTCACAGTGGAATAAAGGAGACTTTAGAGAGTGGGGATGATGCTGGCAGTGCCGGGTTAGGTATACAGAGTCTAACACTGCCTTAGTCCCAGCTCCACTCTTTATTAGTGTGACTAGAAACACCTAGCCTTTTCTGTCTGAGCTTCCAAGTCTGTAAAACACTGACTGTGCTAATGTCTGCTTCATAGAGTTGGTTATGTACATATATGTTAGACAGTAAAAATCCTTAACATCCTGACAGGCATTAGTAAGTGCTCAGTAAGCAAAATGCTGTAATGTAGGGTGATAATAAAAAAGCATTGAAGGTTATATAATATAAATTTAGTTTGCTGACCCTTGAAAAGTTAAATACTATAAATAAAATCCATTTTTCTAAAGTTACTGCAATCCTATTAGAGACCATTGCTGAGAAGATACTTTAATTATGAAGAACTTTTCTATAGAATAACTTTGAACTATTATCTTCCCAGCAAGACTTAAATCCTTACAAAGACTGAATAATCACTCACATGGTTTAAAATTCTATGATTATTATTATAAAAATGGTCTCTCTTCTTTTTTACATTTTAATTGACACTTGTCCTTTTGTAAACACAGTGGAACTTTTAAGAAAGACTGACTTGGAAGCCAGGACTGACAATATTATATGGGAGGCAACTGCAAACAGCGGAAGGACTCACTCAACCACCATGCCAATATTTTTCTATTACATCTTTACTTATTTCAAAGGTAAGAGAGCTAGAAATAACTCTCCCCAGATGCCCCTGCAGTTAGAATTTTGGATATGACTTGAGTTCTGCCAGTGAGAAGGACTCATTTGAAACCCTGATTCAGAAGTGCATTATGGAGGAAGATAAGTCAGCAAAGGACATGCATTTTGTTGGTACCAATTGTTCATGGTTCTGAGCCTACTTAATTATTCAGTTCCTTAATTATGACAGAAGAAAAAACTACCTTAATGTCCCAGTAGTATAGGGTATTATTCCTACAAACTTGGCATTCCCAGACATACCTTATCTGTATGTTCACCTGGAAGACTCAGAGAGCTCAGTGTTGCATTAAAGTCTTGACAAGCAGGGACAGACACTCCTACCCCATGCCCAACTACTTTGCCTATATGAACTGTGCAAAGGCAGAAAGACCTTGGATAAGGGCAGTGAATTCCTATAAAGTCAATTAGGTGGTGTTTCCAATTACACAGTGCTGTTGTTCCAGATGCAGTTTCTTTCCTTGAGGGATCAACATTGCCCTTGATACTTGTTAGGGAAGTTTTGATGTGGAAGTTCTTTTTTTTTTCTTTTTTCTGTCCACTATCCCAATAATCAGACAAAGCACAACAAATTGCATTCACCTAGCAGACAGTAGTATGCTTTGTCTGTCCTGTGTAAGACTGTGTCAACCTGCTGGCTCTGTGACAATATTTAGTTCACAAGGATTTTAGCTCAAAAAGTTCCACAGGACAAATACAGGAATACTACACTGATGCCATCATGACGATATAGCAGGTGGTTTGAAGGCCCTCATAAGAAACATGTATGCAGGAGATAAACTCCCAGATTCAGGGACGGGACATAGTTTGGATGTTTCTGGACTTATTCAAGTTGGAATACTCTCTTAAAAGTGAAAAACAAGTTACTTGGGTATTTCCAATCACTGAGAAAAATACATGATGCTTGAAAGGGTTTTGTGAATATCGGAAGCAACATATATTAATTTGGTTTACCACTTTGAAGCATACATTGAGTACACTGTAAGGTCATAAGGACTTAAACATTGAGAAAGGCCCAGAGTTGTACATAAAGATCTCCAGCTGGTCTAATGTGAAGCTCTGCCCCATGGATCTGATGATCAGTAAGATTCAATGTGCTTGGCACTGACAGAATACTACATGGATGCCATATCCAACTCTAATTAGAAAACCACAAGGGGAGAGACCTCGGGTTTGTAACAGTCATACCTTTCTTCACAGGTAAGCATTATATCCTGTACAGAAAAACAAAACAAAACAAAAAATACCTCTTTGCTTATGCTAGTTGGCCCTACCATAGACTGAATGCCTGCCTGATTGCAGGACACCGAGTAATTGAATATCCAAAGCTACTCATTTGAAAAAAGCATTATCTAAAGTCAGGTCTTCACAGCAATATTCCATCATCAAGTCATCATTAAGCAGCCATACTAGATACAAAACTAGGATCAAGGAGGAAGTAAAAGCAGACATGTTGCTTCATCATTGGTTCTTATAGTTCCAAAGTGAAGACCACTCCCTCAAAGGCTGAAGCCTTGTTCAATATTAGGAAATGTATGTTGCAAACCTGTGGCCAATAGATGATGCTCTTTCTCCCTGAGGAGTGTCAGGCAGGGTGAATAAACTGTGCCTAAACAGTACTGGTTGTAACTGCAGGTACTCCTCTAACAGCATACCACAGTACTTAACCCACCTATCAAGTTTTTAATAAAAAATTTAAAGGAAATATTACAAATCAAACTTAGACTATGCAATTCTGGGAGAGACAGCTAGTGTGGGTAGCAGAATCAAGATTCAAAGGAACTTTCTAAGAAACAAGAATGAGTCCCAAATAAGTGAAAGGTAATAGAGACATTTATAAAGTTATGTCTCTTTTAATTTTTGTAGCCTGTTAACAACATCAATGCAAATTATAGATATTAAAATATTTGCTACCTGCTAAGCAGTTATTTAGATTTGCGCTAAAAACAATTAATGTCCAGAAGAAGCCAAATCCTCAAAAAGTACCTGGTGGAACCTTACTAAAGGTCTTCATATTTCCTAGAAGCCTCATGTGGGCTTGGACATGGGGCAAGCAGTGATTTCTGTTAGGCTTTCTCATTGTGGAACTGACTCCTTCAAATCAATGTGATTCTACCTGGGAATCTGGAATGCTCTGGAACCCTACCTAACAACCCATATAACAGCCATCTGCCAATATGCAAAGTGCATTGTGCTTACTTATGATTTCCTTCTCAAAGGGAACAGATTAGTAAACAAAATTTAATTTCCTTATCATTGGGGATGGTGTGACATTTGAATAGAATGTCAAAAGTGAATAATAATAACAGCATGCTATTGTATGTGTTCAAAAGAATGGGAGGACTATAAAACCATCTGCTTTCCTATTTCACTAAAATGGCTTGTGTTCTTGAGTCACTGGTATTTGTTTAAAGATGTATATATATTGCTAATATCAGACATACCAAGTCACACAAAAATAACAAAAAGGTGAATGCTGGCAGGTTCACAACTGAATCAGTAAAATAAATTTTGAAAAACACAAGATCAAAGATACATAATTATCACTGATCATGTGGTAGAGACTGGTGACACGGGACTCTCTATGGATATTGCTAGAACACCAAAATGTTCTATTTCTATATTTGTTTGTATATGTCTACCTACAAAGGTAATCAAGCTAAACCAACTAAGAATGTCTGCTGTTACTGCAGGAACTAAAATTTAGGCAAAAGTACTGGGATACTCCACCAAGTATTTCAACCACACTGCCAATACCATTGTCTTCCTTTTTTTGTAAAGTAAAGAAACTGAGACTCAGAAATGTTAGGGTCAAAAAAGAACAGGTATTGGTGAGGTTGTGGAGAAAAGGGAATGCTCATACACCGTTTGTGGGACTGTAAGCTAGTTCATCCTTTGTGGAAAGCAGTTTGGAGATTTCTCAAAGAATTAAGAATAGAGCTACCAGTCGACCCAGTCATCCCACTTCTAGAAATATACCCAAAGGCAAATTACTCTACCAAAAAGACACCTACATCTGCTTCTGTTCTTCTGTTTACTGCAGCGCTATTCACAATAGCAAAAACATGGAACCAACCCAGATGTCTGTCAAAAGCAGACTGGATAAAGAAAATGCGGTATATACTCACTATGGAATACTACACAGCCATAAAGAAGAATAAAATCATGTTCTTTGTAGCAACATGGATGCAGCTGGAGACCATCATTCTAAGTAAATTATCAAAGACACAAAAAACTGAATACCACATGTTCTAACTTATAAGTGGGCACTAAATATTGGGCACACATGGACACAAGGATGAGAACACACACCGGGCACTATTTTTGCTTGGGTAGTTACTTCTGCTTATAGTGAGCAAGATACTTAATTTTTTTTTATTTTTTTATTTTTTTGAGTTGGAGTCTCACTCTGTCACCCAGACCGCAGCCTCGACCTACTGGACTCCAGGGATTCTTCTGCCTAACCCTTCCAAGTAACCAGAATTACAGGCAAGCCCTACCATGTCCGGCTAATTTTTCATTTATTGTAGAGATGAGGTCTTGCCAAGTTGCCCAGGTGGGTCTCGAACCTGCAGGCTCAGGCAATCCACTTGCCTCAGCCTCCCAAAGTGCTGGGATTACAGGCTGAGCCACCAAGCCCAGCCAGCAAGATACTTCAAAAAGCTATCAAAATGCAACCCAGCTTGGTCCTGATGCGAAAGGATACTTTTCAAAAAACTAAAAACAGTTACTTTCATATAAACATAGCATAAATATATGTCAATTATGTATTTATATCACTTAATGAAGGTAAAGAACATCTGAGTTACTGAATATTGAATGTGAAAAAGAAATATTGGAATTAGACTACTGGGCTAAATACAAAACTTGTTAATGTCTAACATGATAAACCCCTACCATAACCTCAAGACTTATTTTCTCCCGTAGAAAAATAATTTAAATAGAGAGAGATCTACAGGTTAATATGGACCTGCATAGAGTCAGGGCCCTGCCAAGGATGCTCCCCTAAACACTTAAATAATCTGGGTTCTGTTAGATAATGATCTAGTGTCACCGAGGGACAATCAACCACCATCTGACTTATTTCCAGGTTTTCGATAATGTATCTTAACACACTAGAAAAAGCGATACATGCTAATGTATTCCTGAATTTTAAGAAAAAAATGGAGATACTCAATGGTCAAAATTAAAAAGAAGAAAAATACGACGATATCAGATGGTGAACTTTCAGAAAATAGATAAGTTAGGGTTGCCTTGCTGGCAAACAGTACCACCAGCACAGCCCATTCAACTAAAACGTTCACCCTTACAAAGTGAGAGAAAGCCTAAATTTTACAGGATTATGTTTCAAGGGCTATGTTATTGTGAAAGGTGGGCTGGTAAACATCTAATCTGCCAGAAAAAAGTGTCTCCAGGAATTAATAACAGTAATACCAATCGTAGCACTAGCAATTGTTACCTCTGAGAATGTGCAAAGCCAGCCAAGTCTACATGGGGTCTGCAGTACTCCAGGAACCACAAACTGGGCAACAATGCTAATTCCTTCTGGTAAATGAAAGCTGCAACTACAAACTCACTTTTGAGGAAAACATCCTGTTTAGGGTTTTTGCATTCTTACAAGATTAAACTTAGACCAATAGGAGCTAAAAACAAAAACTGGCCAAATAAACTTGAACATGAGCCATTACCTACTAAACAGTAATAAAAAACAACAAACTTGAACTTCCAAAGACTTCAGATATTGGTGATGAGTATCAGATCGGGAATATAAAAAACTATCAATAAAATAAAAAGTATTAAAAAAATTTTTAAATGAAGAAATACAAGATTAAACTTTAAAACACAGTGAATGAGCTAAATAATAAATTGGTTGTAGATTAAAAATAAGGCAGTAAAGTGAAAAATGAATATAGAAAAATTATCAAGCATATGTTAAAAAAATGAATAACAGGGGTAACAAGATGGCAACAGAACAGATTGGAGAGTCTCTGCAAAAACAAACCCATAAAGACTCTGTGCGAGTGGGGTGTGCCGGTGGGTGAGTGAAAGTCCGTCTGAGCGTTCAAGCACTGGCCTCTCCTCCAGAGGTGACTGCAACCCACCACCGCCCTGAGATTGGAGCCTCCAGAACACAGGAGCATCTGCCGTTCTCGAGGTTCACTTGAGAGGAGGCAGCAGAGAACAGCCACCCCTCACCACCTGGCACCTGACCCCACCCTCACATGTGGCAGCAGACTAGGCATGAATGGGAGGAACCATGGAGAAGGCAGGTCGTGGAAATTTGGAATAAAGTTCCAGTGCTGGTGATGAGATGACAATGGGCATCATCTTCTCTGCACTGAGACTGGGCAGAGACCTGCATTGCCCCATCCAGCTCCACCCAGCCTCCAACCCGGCACCTAGAGGTTATCTCATCAAACTCAGAGAGACAGATGCCCCTTCCCCACACCAGAAAAGGCCTGTGCCGATCTGAATGGGAGACCTGACAACAGCAGCAGTAAGCCAAGTGAGTCCAGATCTGACCCACCTCCTCCCACAATAGTCTATCGGACAGCTGACACACACTGAGAGCAACCCTATCAGCCTGTGCTGAGAGTGTAGGGGGTGAACTGGAGACTGGAGTCACTGAATGCAGTGGCAGCAGCCAAAAGGGACCTGGAGTTACAGAGCAGCCACAGAGCAAGCTTTTTTGTGTGTTTTAGATTTTCTTTCTTCTCTCTTTCTGCTTTTGTTTACGTTTTCATACTTGCTTTGTTTCTGCTATTTTAATTTTTTTTTAGATTTTGTTGTGTATGGGTATTTCTGAGGGCGGGTACATCAACAGGGGTTTTTTTTTTTTTTGGTTGTTTGTATGATTGTATGTTTTTTGTTTGTTTCTTCTGTCTTTATTTGTTTCTCTGTTTATTCATTAACTGGGATGCCTTTATGGTTTCTCTCTTCTTATTCTCTCTCTGCACTTTCCTTTCATTTTCATCCCTTTTTTTCCATTGTTTTCCTTTTTTAAAATCTCATTTTTCTTTCGGGGCAAACATACACCACCGCTGCATGGACAGATTGTAAGGTGGTGGCAAGAGGGTTCCAGGGGGCCCACACCAGTCAGCAGATACTGAGATCAGCAGATAGCTTGTGAATAACTCCTCCCCCTAAATTAAATCTCAAAACCGCAAAAAGCACAGTTCCCCACCCCAGTCCAACCTCAAAAGTGAACAAAGCCAGAGAATCTACATAAGGAAGAATGGGAGATTGAGCAAACAGAAGTAAAAGCTATTGCCCCATCACTGAACAACAGAGCTAAACAAGAGGCCAAAAAAAGGGGGAAGAAAAACCAACACAAATAAAGAAAAACCAAAGGAAGAATATGGGTCCTATACAGACTCCTAGGAGGAAACTGAGAATACAGACTTCAGAACTCAATGAAAAGCCCCCGGAATGACTGGTCTCAAACTGCAAGCCCAGATATCAAGATATTAATAGAGAGAATAAATAGAAATGAAGAGAGATAAGAGGAAAGAACGAAGGAGTTGATAACTAACATAACAGCAATAAAGAATATAGAGAATAAAATAAATAATAAACTGATAAGCATAGAAGCAGAATCAACCAAGCAGAAGAAAGAATCTCAGAGCTTGAGTACCAAAATGTGGAATTAATTCAAACTGTTAAAAATATAGAAAAGAAGTTTAAGAAGACAGAAAAAATGCCTCTAAGAAATGAGCAATTATATCAAGAGGGTGAATCTAAGATTAATTGGAATCCCTGAGGCAGACAGAGAGACAAAGACCAACCTAGAACAAACATTCCATGAAATTATCCAGAAAACTTCCCTCATCTTATCAGACATGTGACCATTCAAACACAACAGATTCAGAGAACCCCTGCAAGATGACAAATTAGAAGACTAACTCCTAGACACATAGTAATTCACTTACACAAAGTAGGTGTAAAATAAAAAATCCTAAAGGCATCAAGAGAAAAAGGTCGGACTACCTACTGGAGAAGATAAATTAGAATAGCAACAGACTTATCTACAAAAACAATTCAGCCTAGGAGAGATTGGAGTCCAAGCGTCACAGCTCAAAGATAAACCATTTCAACCAAGAATTACCTACCCAGCTAAGCTAAGTTCCATCAGTGATGGAGAATTAAAATCCTTCCCAGATATCCAATCCCTAAAAGTTAATGCCACCTCCATCCAGTTCTACAAGAAACACCTAAGAAAGTATTAAACACAGAAAAATAAAAAAAGAACGCAAATGTCCTTTCCAAGAATGCAGGAGAAAGATTGAAAACACACATAAATTATTTCAAAGAAATCAAAAGATAACAGACAGCAGTAGCAACAATGAGTTCTGTAAGAACCACATGACAGGGAAAAACTCTCACATCTCAATAATTAGCCTGAATGTGAATGGACTAACAGCACCATTAAAAAGACATAGAATGAGCTGGGCTCGGTGGCTCAGCCTGTAATCCTGTGCCTTTGGGAGGCTGAGGTGAGTGGATTGCCTGAGCCCGCGGGTTCGAGACCCGCCTGGGCAAGCGAGACCTCATCTCTACAATAAATCAAAAAATTAGCCGGGCATGGTAGCGCGTACCTGTAGTTCCAGCTACTTGGAAGGCTGAAGCGGAAGGATATCCGGAGCCCAGTAGGTCGAGGCTTCGGTGGCTGGGAGCAGCCACTGCACTCCAGTCTGGGCGACAGAGTGAGACTCCAACTCAAAAAAAAAAAAAAAAAGACATAGAATGGCAAATTGGATAAAATATCATGATGAAACAATATGTTGTCTCTAAGAGACTCATCTCACCAGAAAGGACACACACAGACTCAAAGAAAGAGGATGGAAAACAAATTTTCAGGTGAACAGAACACAAAAGAAAGTAGGAGTTGCGATCCTAATATTAGGAAAAATACCTTTTAAGCTATCAAAAAATTAAAAAGATGCATAAGGTCATTATATAATGACAAAAAAAAAATCCAAAAACAAGAAATATCCATCTTAAACATATATGCACTCAACATAGGAGCACCAACTTTCATGAAGTAACTACAAGATAAAATGAAAAAAAGATATTAACTCTAACACTACCATAGTGAGGGACTTAAATACCCCACTAACAACCCTAGATGAAACATTAATACAAAAAGTCAACAAGGAGATCTGGAACCTCAATGTGATGCTTGACCAAATAGACTTAATAGATATCTACAAAACATTCCACCCAACGACTGCAGAATATATAGTCTACTCATCATCACATGGAACATACTCTAAGATCAACCACATTCTCAGCCATAAATCAAGCATTAAAAAAAATCATAAGATTGAAATACTGCCATGCACCTTCTCAGACAATAGTGGAATGGAAGTAAGTATTAACAACAACAAAGCTCCCCCCAAACCCATAAAGACATGGACACTAAACACCATGAAGCTGAACTCCTAGGTCAACACAGAAATCAAGACAGAAATTAAAGATTCCTGGATACAAACAAAAATGAAGAAACATCTTACCAAAACCTCTAGGATGCCATGAAATCAGTAATAAGAGGGAAATTAATATCTCTATTTAAACACATGAAGAAGATGGAAAAAATCACAAGTTAGCAGTCTAACAAATCACCTAAGGAAGCTGGAAAAGCAAGACCACCAAAACCCTAACTTCAGGAGAGAATCCAGGTCATCAAAATAAAAACCCAAATTCAGGACATAGAAGACAATAATATAATACACAAAAACAGTGAAACAAAAAGCTGGTTCTTTGAAAGAATAAACAAGATTGATGAACCCCTAGCTACACTGACCAAGAAAAAGAGAGAAAATGCACAAATAAACACAATCAGAAATACATAAGATCATGTCACAACTGATCCCGAAGAAATACAAATGATTAACAGAGATTACTATATACACTTGTATGGAGACAAACTCAAAAACCTAAATGAAATGGAGGACTTCCTGACACCACACAACTTCCCCAGGTTGAAACAAGGAGAAATCAAAACCCCAGTAGACCAATAGCAACCCAGGGCATCAACTATGTCATAAGAAAACTACATACAAAAAGAAGGCCTTGGTCAGATGACTTTCTAGAAGACTTCTATAAAACATACAAGATGGAGCTGATATCAATCCTATTAAAAGTATTCCAGGCAATCGATAAAGATGGCACTCTCGGCAAGTCTTTTTCTGAAGCTAACATCACATTGATACCCACACCGAGTAAATGTCCAACAAAGAAAGAAAACTACAGGCCCATACCCTTGATTAACATAGATGATAAAATTCTTAATAAGATTCTGCAAACCAGATCCAACAACACATCTCAAAAATCATCCACCATGACCAAGTAGGTTCATCCTCCGGGATGCAGGGCTTGTTCAACATCCACAAGACCATAAACATAATTAAATACATCAACAGTTATAAAAAACAAAACCCACATGATTATATCATTAGACATGGATAAGCTTTCAACAAAATCAAGCATCACTTCTTGAAAAAAGCCCTCGAACATCTAGGCATAGGAGGAGCATACCTCAAAATAGTAGGAGCCATCTACAAGAAACCCATAGCCAATATATTGCTAAACAGACAGAAATTGGAACCACTTCCCCTCTCTCACTCCTCCTTTTCAACACAGTATTGGAAGTCCTAGCTAGAGCTATCAGATAAGAGAAGGAAATCAGGGATATCCAAATAGGAAAAGAGGAAGTTAAGTTATCCCTCTTTGCAGATGACATGGTTTTATACCTCAAAAACCCAAGAGAATCTGTCAAAAACCTCCTTGAACTGATAAAAGGCTTTGGCAAAGTCTCAGGGTATAAAATAAATGTGCAAAAGACAGCTGCAATCCTATACACAAACAATAAACAAATGGAAACCCAAATAAAAAGCCTAATCCCATTCACAATGGCCACCAAAAAAAAAAAAGAAAGAAAGAAAGAAAAGAAATACCTTGGCATCTTCCTAACCAGAGAAGTGAAGGACCTTTAAAACTAAACCTATAAAACAATGCGCAAAGGTGACACAAACAAATGGAAAAATATTCCATGCTCATGGATAGGAAGAATCACCATTGTTATGATGTACATCCTACCCAAAGCAATCTACAAATTTTATGCAATACCCATTCGATTACTAACAGCATTCTTCTCAGAAATGACAATACAGAAATTCATATGGAAGCATAAACATCCACAAATAGCCAAAACAATCCTTAGCCAAAGAAACAAAGCAAGAGGTATCACACTTTCAGACTTTAAACCTTACTATAAGCCTACAATGAAAACTACAAAACACTAGGAAAAGTACCCCATGGCCATGGGTTGGAAGAATTAACATTGCTAAGCTGTCCATCCTACACAAAGCAATCTACAGATTCAATGCAATACTCATTAAATTACCTGCATCATTCTTCTCAGACCTGAAAACTACAATACAGAAATTTGTATGGAATCATAAACAACCACACTAGCCAAAACAATCCTTAGCAAAAGAAACAAAGCAAGAGGTATCACACTTTCA
>CAUYQG010038847.1:0-12766 GCA_963574415.1 Tarsius wallacei | reverse complement strand
TAGATTCTGAATGTTAGTCCTTTGTCAGATGTATAGTTTGTGAATATCCTCTTCCATTCTGTAGGTTTCCTAGTTGCTCTGTTGATTATTTCTTTTGCTGTGAGGCTTTTTAGTTTGTCACATTTGTTTATTTTTGTTTAGTTGCATTTCCATTTGAGATTTTACCCATAAATTCTTTGCCTAGACTGATGTTTGTAAGAGTTTTTCTAGGTTTTCTTCTAGGATTTTTATGGTTTCATGTCTGACATTAAATCTTTAATCAATCTTGAATTAGTTTTTGTATATGGGGAGAGATAGAGATCAAATTTCATTTTTACACATGTTGCTATCCAATTTTTCAGCACCATTTGTTGAATAGAGTGTTCTTTCCCCAGTGTATTTTTGTGTCTGTTTTGTCAAAGATCATTTGGTTGTAGGTATTTGGGTTTATTTCTGGATTCTCTATTCTCTTTCATTGGTCTATATATCTGCTCTTATACCAGTACCATGTTGTTTTGGTTACTACAGCCTTGTAGTATAATTTGAAGTCAGGTAATGTAATGTTTCCAGCTTTGTTCCTTTAGCTTAGGACTGTTTTTGCTATTCTGGCTGTTCTTTGGTTCCATATGAATTTTAGAATTGTTTTTCCTAATTCTATTTAAAAATGAGATTGGTATTTGATAGGGATTGTGGTGAATCTGTAGATTGCTTTGGGTAATATCGTCATTTTAACAATGCTGATTTTTCCAATCCATGAGCATGGGATGTTTCTCCATTTGCTTGTGTCCTCTACAATTTCTTTCATCAGAGTTTTGTAGTTCTCCTTATAGAGATTTTTCATCTTCTTGGTTAAGTATATTCTTAGGTATTTTAGCTTGTATTTTGACTGTTATTGTAAATGAAATTGAGTTATTGATTTGATTCACAGCCTGGTTGCTGTGTACATAATAGTGCTACTGATTTGTTTGTGTTGATTTTATATTCTGAAACTTTACTACATTCATTTTCTCTAGTTATAAGATTATATCATCGGCATACAGAGATATTTTGATTTCTTCTTTTCCAATTTGGATACTCTTTATTTCTTTTCCTTGCTTGATTTCTCTGGCTAAGACTCCCAGTACTATGTTGAATAGTAGTGGTGAAAGTGGGCATCCTTGCCTTGTTCCAGTTCCGAGGAAGAACGTGTCCAACTTTTCTCCACTTAGGATGACATTGGCTGTGGGTTTGTCATATATGTCTTTTGTTATTTTGAAGAAGATTCCCTCTATGCCTATTTTGCTGAGATTTTGTTTTTAATCATGAAGCAATGCTGGATTTTATCAGATGTCTTTTGTGTGTCTATTAAAATGATTGTATAATTTTGTTTTTCATTCTGTTTATGCAGTGGATCACATATATTGACTTGTGTATGTTGAACCACCCTTGCATCACTGGAATAAAACTCACTTTGTTGTGGTGTATTATTTTTTTATGTACTGTTGAATTCTGTTTGCTAGCGTTTTCTTGAGGATTTTTGCATCTATGTTCATAAGGGATATTGGTCTGTAGTTTTGTTGTTGTTGTGTCTTTTAGAATGAGTAAGGGAGGATTCCCTCCTCTTCCATCTTGTGGAATAGCTTCAGTAAAATTGGTACCAGTTCTTCTTTGAAGATCTGTAGAATTCAGCTGTGAGTCCACAGGTTCTGGATTTGTTGTTATTGTTATTGAGAGACTTCTAATTACTCTTTCAATCTTACTACTTGTTATTGGTCTGTTTAGGATTTCTATTTCTTCCTGATTCAAGGTTGGAGATTGTATGCTTCCAAGAACTTTTCCATTTCCTCTAGATTGTCTAGTTTTTTTTAAATAAAGGTGTTCATAATAGTCTTGAATGATTTTTTTGAACTTCTGTCATATCAGTTGTAATGTCTTCATTTTCATTTCTGATTGAGCTAATTTGAGTCATCTCTTTTCATTTCTTAGTCAGTCTAGTTAGTGGTCAATCCATTTTGTTTATCTTTTCAAATAATCAAGTTTTTGTTTCATTGGTTGTTTGTATTGTTTTCTTTATTTCAATTTCATTTTGTTCTGCTCTGATCTTTGTTATTTATTTTCTTCTGCTAGCTTTGGGTTTGATTTGTTCATGTTTTTCCTAGTTCCTTGAGGTGTGATGTTAGGTTGTTAATATACAATCTTACAAACTTAGTAATGTGGGCCTTAAGCACTGTACATTTTTCTCTGAACACAGCTTTGGTTGTGTCCCAAAAGTTTTGATAACTTCCTTCATTGTCATTTATCAATATTAATATTTCAAGGAATTTAAAAAATTCTCAATGACTCAAGGATCATTCAAGAACATATTTTTTCGCTTTCATGTTTTTGTTTGGTATCGCAAGTTCTTCTTGGAGTTAATTTTTAGTTTTTTTCCACTGCGGTCTGAGAAGTTGTTTGATATGATTTCAATTTTTTAAAATTTATTGAGACTTGATTTGTGGTCTATTATATGGTATATCTTGGAGAATGCTTCACGTGCTAATGAAAAAAATGTATATTCTGTAGTTTGAGGATAGAATGTTCTGTAGATGTCTGTACCATTTGTTCTGGAGTCTGGTTTAAATCCAATGTTTCTTTTTTGACTTTCTACCTTAATGATCTGTCTGTTGCTGTCAATGGAGTTTTGAAGTCTCCCACTATTATTGTATCTCTTTTTTATGTCTGGTAGAATTTGCTTTATAAAACTGGGGGTTCTGGTGTTTGGTGCATATATATATATATATATATATATTTAAAATTGTTATATCTTCTTGTTGGATTGATCCCTTCATCATTATATAATATCCATATTTGTCTTTTTTAAAAACTCTTGTTAGTTTAAGTTCTGATTTATCTGATGTGAGAATGGCTACTACTGCTCATTTTTGGTTTCCATTAGCATGGAATACTTTCCCCCACCCCTTTCCCTTGAGTCTATAGGAGTCTATATGAGTTAAGTGAGCCTCTTGAATGAAGCCCATATTTGTGGTGTGTGTGTGTGTGTGTGTGTGTGAGTGTGATCAATTCTGTCAGTCTATATCTTCTTATTGTGGCATTGAGACCATTTACATTCATAGTTAATAATAAAATATAAGGTATTATTCCATTTGTTATCTGGTTGCCTTATTTATTTCTTCATTCATTTTCTCTATTGTGTTGATGTTCCACAAGGCCTCTGAACGTTCTGATTTTCAGTGTTTTTCTACTGATGTATTTCAACTTTTTGTTTCAGTATTTAGAACTCCTTTAAGTATTTCTTGTAGAGCTGGTCTACAAATTCCCTTAGCATTTGCTTGTCTGCAAAGGACTTCATTTCTTTATTTATGAAACTTAGTTTTGCATGTTACAAAATCCTTGGCTGATTGTTATTCTGTTTGAGGAAGTGGAATATGGGGACCAATCCCTTCTGGTTTGTAGTTTTTTTTTCTTAGAAGTCTGCTGTTAGTTTGATAGGTTTACCTTTGTAAGTTATCTTATGCTTTTGTCTCACAGCTCTTAAAATTCTTTCCTTCACATTAACTTTGCATAAGTGGATGATTATATGACTTTGAACCAATCTTTTTGCAATAAATCTTCTAGGGTTTTTGGGGGAGTCTTCTTGTATCTAGATGTTTAGATTTCTGGCAAGGCCAGGAAAGTTTTCCTCTATTATTCCCTCAAATAGATTTTTCAAACCTGTTGCTTTCTCTTCTTCCTCAGAACACCTGTGATTCTTAGGTTTGGACTTTTTTTTTTTTTTTAAACATAATCCCACATTTCTTGAAGACTTTATTCCATTCTCTTAATTCTTCTTTCTTCATTATTGACTGAGTGGGTTAATTCAAAAGCCTTGTCTTCAAGTTTTAAGATAATTTCTACTGCTTGTTCTAATCAACTTTTAAAATTTTACACTGCATTTTGTACTCCCTTAAATTATTCCTTCATTTCCAGAATTTCAGCTTTTTTTTTTTTTTTTTGGTAAGGTGTCTCTTTGGAGGATTTTTCATTCATGTCCTAAATTTTTTTTTTTTCCTGATGTTCATTGATCAATATTATAATCAACCTTTTGAGTTATATGTCTGGAATTTCAAATATTTCATTTTGTTTAGGGTTTGTTTCTGAAGAGTTGGTGTGGTCTTTTGGGGGTGTTGAAGAACTCTGTCTTTTCATGTTACCAGAATTATTTTTCTGGTTCCTTCTCATTTGGGTAGATGATTTATTTTTATTTGAGGCATGCAGGGGTCCTGATGTAAGCATTGTAGGATTTCCCTGGTTATATGCAGCCTTGGTGAAGTTCTCAATTGCTAGCTGTGTGTGGCAGCCCTGTGCTGTGTGCCTGCCCTTGCTCATGGTGTTCTAAGTGGTCAGAGTGGCTTGGAAAGTTGTGTTATCTAGGGCTTGGGATCAGGTCTTTCCCCAAACTGAGGTATTATATCTGATGTGGTGGGTTGTACTGTTATCCAAGTGGAGGTGATGCTTGTGGGAGAGAGCCAGCTTCAATGATGGCTATGGGATTTCTCCTTGGTGTATGTTGTTCCAAGGAAGCACCCAGCCTGCCTAGGCTGGGGAGGGCACTCTGGGGATTTCCCAATTTCTCTGTTTTGACCCTTCATGGACAATGCAGGGTAAAGAAGCTGAAGCATCCCAGAAGTGTGCACTCTTGGCTACCCCAGTGGGGAGGTTGGGAGGAGGTCCCAGGCCATTGGTGTAGCACTGTTGTGCAGGGTGGGCACAGAAGAGTTTCCCAGGGAGTGAGAGGTTGTTATGGCAACATGTCTCACTCAGCTCCCACCATGCTGCTTGCAAGGGTTGAGTTCCTGGGAAATGGTGGCTGGCACTGCCCAAGGCTTTTTTCCTGTATCACTTCACAGCAGAGCAGTTTCCTGTGAGGGAATGGAGTCCCCCAAGACTTGGGGACCCCTGCAAAATTTGCAGCAGGAGCACAGAACTCCTGAATTCCCCTCATTCGTCTTCTCCAGTGCATCTGGAGGCTGCAGTAAACTCTGATGGTGCAGGCAAGAGTCTGGCTAGTTCCAGCCCAGGTTGGCGAACTTTTTTATTCTTCTTTTCACTAAGTGGTTATTACTACTCCTTTTGAGAGTCATGGGTAATGCTGCTGGTCTCGTTTCTCCCTGAGTGCTGAGGAAACGCTCTTTATCTTGGTTTACTCTGTAGGAGAAACTCACTCTAACTGCCTCATGTCAGCCATCTTAATTGTATCTCAAAGGAAAAAGTTTGTAATAACCTTTCTGAATATGTTAAACAAGATTTTCTTAAACTATTGATTTTTTCTTAATAAAATTCTCAAGAGTTTAACTTTTACTATGTATCCTTGCTTTCAGCTTTGTTTCCCTTGAAAAAGCCTGAGATGATGTCTCTCTCCTTAACCTTTTCATCCATTCCTATAACTTGTTGTTCTTCCTCCAGTATTTTTTTTTTTTTAGTTGGAGTACCACTCTGTCACCCAGGCAGGAATGCAGTGTTCCTCCAATATTAACTGCTATTGTGGCCCAATGCTAAAATGTTTTATTATAAAGATCTAAAAAGCAATGTTTTCCTCCAGTATAACTTGATTCTATACCCTTAGCATTTCTCAGTGTGCCGGAATTGTTCCATGTAACCAGGAAACGTTTCACACTGCTACTTACAGTCTTGTATTTCCTTACTAGACACACAAATTTGGACATACTCTTTTTATGTCTGATTAATTCAAGCACCCTTCTCATCATGTTAACTTCCAGACTATTTAAATGGGTTCTTCATAAGAAGAAACAATTGCACTCAGAAGGCCTTCCTTTGCCTTCCAATAGCCTGAGGTCAGATTCTACATCTTTTCAAGATGATTCCTGTGTTATTGTTATTAGGTTTTTGACCATTTTGAAGGAAAAAAAAGATATTTTAAGCAATTTAGGCTTTTAAAGCCATGTAATTTTGGTATTGCTTTTAAAATTTTGATTACCACCTTGATTACATGAATAGCCATTATTTTACAACAATCTGTGATTATGTTTTGATCTAATGTTCTGAGCCTTTTACATCTTTGATAAATGTGCTATTACCTAATCTTTGTGCTGTTATGTTACCGGGTTTTGGCTCCTGGGACAGAAAAAGGCAGTGACTCTTGCTAAATCAAACCAGTCAAGACCTCACTGTCAGCCCCAGGAGAAGCTGACAATAAAAACAAACTGCCTTTATGAGACACAGGGCCAGAAATTAAAGTTATTCAATCACTCTAGACTCAGGGACTATCCCAGAAGAGATGGGTATATGAAATTGTAAGGGCAGATTTTGAGAGAGAAAATCGAGTCAGAGTTTGTCTACAAATAAAACATTAATATCAAAAACACACGGATGCAAGGCCAATATCTGAACCCCAGTGTCAGAATAACAGGGTTTCCTTGGAGCATTGGCCTGTTCTCTAACAGAAAATAACAGAAATTTTAAGAAGTCTACAAAAATCTTACCTTACAGACAAATTGATTAAAATTACATAGATCTGTTTATAGCATTGATTGTTAATAATACATTAATGCAAAGAAAATTTGACTTTCTCTTTATAAATTTTTTTTTTGTAATTTCAAGAGATAACAAAAGATCTTTGTTTACCTTTTGAGTAAGCTGGAAAATAATAGGGAACAGAGACATATTCAGTTGCCCTTATGCTGTCTTTCTTAGTTCTTATTGTTTAAGAAAATGAATTTCCTCTATCAATAAGTAAATGTTTTACCTTTAAAAATCTTTGAATTACCATTTTGGCTAAATAACCTGTGTTCATATGTTGTGATATAAAATGTCTTGACCCCTTTGATATTTGACTCTCTACAATCAAAATTAAAATTTTTGAATTATGTCTCTTTGACCTCCCCAACTTTGCTGTTAGGTTTCCCTGAAGCCCAAGAGACATACTGGTTTATTTGCTATATGAGAATCTTACAGGAAACATTGTCAAATATGAAAGGATGTTTAATTTTCTTTGGGTTATATCTATGTGTGTCATGGGCAAGTGCTCCAAGATTGTATGACATTTTTATAATTCTGATGTGTCCTGGTGTATGCTATAAGTAATCATGATTATTGTGTTAAGCTGCTGTATGCTACAAAAATAACCAAATTTTCTTGTTAATTATGTCTTTGACAATGGCCGTGCTAAGACTTTTGTCATTCACAATTATTGTTAAAGTGGTTTATAATCAGGTATAGCACTGTGACAGGTGTTCTTCAATGCAGGTTTTTAACAGCTTTGGAGATTGTGCCATTGGACTAGGAAAAAGACTTTCAAGACTCTTACTGGAGAACTTATGTGCTCATGAAGATTGCATATTTCTTTCTCTCTGTCTAATTTCTCCAGAATTGGAAAACCATTTGTGAGTATAGATTTATGGCAATATAGTTATTTGCATAAGTTCAGTAAGAATCTTTTTTCCTTTGTAACAGGATGTAATTGGTGATTTGGGCTATTTTACCAAGACTTTGACTAGAAAGACATTTTCAGAGATGCGCAGACTTCTTTGTGAAATCGAGATTGAGAGCTATACAGAGCCAATAAAAAGCCCCTTGGAAACGTTGACCTGGTACCTTTTCAGCTCCCCTACAGGGCTCATGACTTGTGGTAGGTAAAGGAGTTTGCTTACTAACAGGCCCAGGGAGCCCAAGTTATTTGGAACCTCTAAGAGCAGAATTCACCCAATTTATACAGGTATTTGAAGATCCTTGGCTGGGACCAAGAGACTTTTGAAAAGTCTACTCTGAGATTCCTTATGAAAAGAGTTCCAGCAAAGCCAATTCGAATAGAGTTTATATGGCAAATAATTATTCTTGCTGCTCTTTATGCAAATAATCAGGCCAGATATAACAGGACTGAAATTATTTTGCAAATAAATTGGTCCTACTATGATTTGTCTTTGGTAAAAATGGAGAACTAGAGAGAGAAAACTATTTTTCAAAAAGAAACTATATTATACTTGCTATCAGATTCTCTTGTTCACTATTTTTAAGTAGTTGTTATTTTCTACAATTTGAACTGAATCCCAAATTCTTTCCTGATTTAAGTCCAGGTAGTCCATGCTCCCTGTGAATGAATCTATCAACGAATATACCCTTGGGGGCATCACCCATGTGCCCCTGAGTACACTGTGTTTATGGCATGGGGTTGGATCCTCCACTACAAGGATGGGCCCATTGCTGTTTAAGCAGCCTTACATAGAAGACTCTTGCTTATTAGGAGCTTTGTGACTCCTTTCTCTAACCATTCAAATGATGGAGAAGGCTACCAGGGGGAGAGTCTTCTAGGGAGACTTGTCCCTAACTATAGAGTCTATGTCAACAAGGGGAGGAGGGTCTGTGCAATATTAAATGGCACCTGTAACCTATATAAATATCTCAGAAGTTGAATCCTGAATTAAAAAAAAAAATCTCCCAACAAGCTCCATGGCTATACCAGGTCTCTAGCACAGACCCTAGGCCTGACTGGTTTTCTGAGCTATTTTTATGGATAGTTCAAGATGTTAAGTCAGGTACTAATGTTTTCATCATGCAAACCTTGGAAATCTAGCCCAACTCTTGAGAATATATGCAGGCAATTGCAAAGCAATTTATTTTCTTTTACCCAGGGCCCAGCCCCAAATTCAACTACATCTCCTGTCAGCAGGAAGAAGTAGATTGGTCACTGGTCAGTTTAACTCTCATTAAATCACACCTCAGGAATGAGGTTTGCTCAAGCTCAAGGAGGGCATTGAAACTCCCTATATAAAATTACCTTCATGTCCTGACCCCTGGAGGAGGGGCAAGGCTGATTAACATATTCTTTCTTTTTTTAAATTCCATTTTATTTTATTTTAAAATGTGGGGTACAAATGAGGATTAGGTACATACTTGGTCATCATACACACAGGTAAAGTGTGGGTGCCCTTTTGATGTTATATGCTCCCCCCATCTCCTGGCAGTGTCCCACTCTTGCCAATCCCTTTCTTATAGTATTATGATAAATGTTCAGGGTCCACTTATGAGTGAGTACATGTGGTACCCAGATCTTTGTTTCTGTGATACATTACTGAATATTATAGACTCTAATTCCATCCAGGTTGTAGCAATGTTTGTTTTCTTTATGGCGGCATAATATTCCATCATGTAAATCCAGGTAAAGAAAATATATTCTTTCTTAAACAATGAGCTTGAGGACAAAGGCTCAGTTGAAAGACAAAGCAGCTTCAATCTCCAGGGACCCCACCTTTCCTCACACCTTCCTCCCGGATTGCTTCCCTAATGACTTAGGACCAGGAGGTGGTGCTTGTCATGAGGTAAGCCTTGTTTTATAGGTAGCATCTATTATAAAGCATAAGAATGAAATTTGAGATCTTTTTCAGGCTTTGTACCCTGATGGACCCCCACCAGACCTGAACACCTGGAAGACAACTTGACCAGTGTGTGAGACAATCTCTCAGAAATGGTTCTACAACAGAAAGCCAGACTTCACCTCATGACATCACCAACCAACCAGCAGCCCCATCCCTCTGCTTGCCAAGTTCCCTTTATAAACCCTATCTCCTGAGTTCCCAGGGAGGTGGATTTGAGATATTTCTCCTGCCCTGATTGCTCAGCTGCTTTGGGATGTTAGACTCTTCATTGTCATGGCTGCATCTGTTTGGGTTTTTTGGGCCATGGGCAGAATCCAATTAGCCATCCAGCAGCCCATATCTACAGCATCTGTGCAGGGTGGGGCTTGCCCTGGTTGCCCTGTGTTTGGGAGGACCTAGGACTCCTGCCTTCTCCAGCACCTGTGCATCACACCGGAGTAGCTTAACTTCCCTTCACAGCCCTGACAGCTTCCCAAGTCTGGGATCAAATAACTCCTTTCCTCTTGTGGGCTCATCCCACAGTGGTTTCTTTCCTGCTTGTTAGCCTGGATTCCTTTGTCAAACTTCCCATTTGTAAAAAGCATCAACCAGGTAAAGAGAGGTCAATTTTTTCTTTCAGGCACCTACAGTCTCCATAAATTATTCTTCTAGCACCTCTCTTGGCTTTGGGATGGGGTAAGTAGATGAGAGAAGCACCTCCTTTTTTCTCATAGAACAAGAAGAGAGAAGCCTCTCACTATCAGTGCCAGGCAAAATCACAAGATAACTCAGTTCAGTCCTGATGAGGCAGGTGGAGGGATCTGGTGGAAAGAGTTCCTTCTCTTCAGTTCAGAAGGTTGGGGGCGATACCTTACTCTGATTGTAGTCGGGGTACTGAGCATCTTTCTGTCCTCAGCTTTGGATAGTAGTCACTAATTCAGAGACAAGTGGAAAAACCCCACTCAGTTATCTATTATCCCAAAGTGCACTGTTCCAATCTTTGCAGATAACAGAATGTTCTAGAGATGGGTCCAAGCAAAGTATGTAGGCAAATGTCATTTCACCCGTAGACTCCAAGAATACCTGGAAGGCTGCCTCCAACCCTTGGTATCTTTTGTATTTTTAAAGTTTGTATATTTTTGTTCAGTTGGACCCTATCTATAGTCTTGTAAACAGAGGAACAAATTGCCTTTATAGTCCTCGATCCCCAGAAGAATTTGCTTATAATTGAGGACAGTAAACCTCTTTTCTACCTGTCTTCATTCATATTCTCACCTGGAAAGGTGAAATCTTTTCGTTCTCATATTTTTTGATCGTTTGCTATTCCTTTTATGCCAAGACTATTCTTTCTCTCCAATGAGGTGGGTGATGTCCCATTGCCACCCACCAGTTTGATATTTTGCTGGACATACTCACCTCACTCAACACTCTGCCTAACAATGGGATTTGGCCTGAAGTACATAGAGTTGTTGCAAAAGACACTTGGATTCGTTCTCTCGACCGTTGTCACATCTACCTTCCATTGGAAGTAGTTGCAAAGCTCAAATTACAGCTGCAGACCCCTGTGGATTGGGCCCTGTGAGTGGGACGCGGTGGCCCAAGACGCGGGTGGAGGGCCTGAGGTGGAGGTCACCCATCCTCAGGGCTTGGCTTGGCTGCTGGCAAGCAAGGCTGGAAACGTGAGGCTCTTGTGCAGCCCCATGCTCATGTCCATTGTTCCGCGTGTGGGAGGGCACAGGGCAGGGGCTGAATTGCCATTTTCTTTCTTTTCCTTTTTTGCTTTCTTTATAATTTGCCTAGGGTAATGTACACAAGAATTTAGATATTTTACATGTTTATACTCACGTAACCACCACCCAGATTAAGATACAGAGCATTTCCACTCAAGGAGACATAATTAAAAACAATCTTCTGCTAGCCCAGAAAACCGCTTCACAGGGCTAGAAGAGAAAGAAAACAGCTTTATTGTTGAACAAGCATTAAAGCACAAACATTAAATCACATGGATGGACTGCAGAGGTTGCAAAGATAGAAAGAAACCTCAGCCTTTCATACAACCAGGCAGCTACAACGTACCACATGCCTTTTCTCAAGAGAAATAACGAGTCCTTAAGTAAGAGCACCTGCCAGCACCATTTGTCACACATGTCATCGTACATTCACCTGACAATTAGAGTAACCACTTGTGTTTGCTAATTGCTTGCTTTTGTCGGAAAGAAAAATAAAACTCAGATCTTTGACAGGAAGTATGTGTGAAACTCGGAGCCAGCTGCCTGCTGAAGTTGGGCTCCTCCCCCCACTCATGGAAGCTGGGAATGAAGGCACCTTCCTTGATGCTCGTGTTTCGTGTTTCAAAGAGATGGCTCCCAGGTTCCTGCTAAAAATATCCCTGAGTTGTAAAATGGGCAAGAAACTTATCTAACTTTGAAAAAGATTTGCTTTAGATTTTGGGAAATAGGGCCAAAAAATAAAAATAAAGATTTGCACACATCTCAAAGGGACCGGGAAAGAACTTCCAATGATAAATTTTCTGAAGTAAATGCTCGAAGGAATGAGGACGGGTCCCCTTGGCTTCCTGCAGCAGGGAAAGTTTAAGTTTTTTCTTTTTTCAGATTTGCATTTGCCTTTACACCAACACCTAGGAAGGCTTCAGGGTGCCTCTTTGTTCTGGGATCCCATCACTAGTGGGATGCTTTGCTGGAGGACTCTCCCGCCTCAACACGCAATCATACTCTGATTAAACTTCATTGCAGCAAAGGCTCCAGTGCAGGAAGCTAGGGAAGGCTGGCACAGGCTTCCAGACCCTTCCTCTGCTGCTTGCTCTCTGGCTGAAAACCGCAGACACCTGTCTCCACCCAGGAAAGTCCCCTGGAATCTTCTTGCAGTCCAGAGTCCTTGTGGAGAGCTGGTCACATGGGCACGCGCCTGCTACATGGCTGACTGTGATGGAAACTGAGGACCTCAAGTCTGAGTGTCTATGCTTGATGATCCTGCCAGCCTGGAACATTCTGCCCCGACTGCCTTGGGCATACAGGGTAACACTAATTTGTAACTGTTTGGACATTCCAGGAGTTTTGTCCAGGGGTCAGTGCCAGGCTCCAGGTGTCCCCTGAGAAAAGCACACCTGCTGGATCCATTCTTGCTTCACACCCCGACCTGCGAAGACCTCCAGGGGTAACCTCTCTTCTGACCTCAGTGAGAATGATTTAGTTTGGCCAGGCCTGTTTATGAAATCAAATAAGTAGAATCATGCTGATATGGAGACCTGCTATTGTCCGTCCATATTGCCACAACCCCTAGAGAAGGGCATGCAAGGGTTCGAGCACTCCTGTGGGTACCCACATACCTGAGAGTTAACAAAAGGAGTGCTTCCCCATATCCCCTATGCAACTCCCAGTAAGTAACTCCAAAGAATCCTGAACTTCTCTGCAAACTGTGCCCAATTAACTGAGAGATTAAAA
>CAUYQG010038843.1:0-12272 GCA_963574415.1 Tarsius wallacei | reverse complement strand
TGAACAAAGATACAGAGACTAAATCTTTGGAGTTTTTGAAAGGAAAATGCGTCAATCAGAAACCTGTAATCCCGCGCCTTTGGGAGGCTGAGGTGAGTGGATTGCCTGAGCCCGCGGGTTCAAGACCCGCCTGGGCAACTTGGCGAGACCTCATCTCTACAATAAATCAAAAATTAGCCAGGCGTGGTAGCGCGCACCTGTAGGTCCAGCTACTTGGAAGGCTGAGGCGGAAGGATTGCCGGAGCCCAGCAGATTGAGGCTGCAGTGGCCGGGAGCCGCCACTGCACTCCAGTCTGGGTGACAGTGAGACTCCAACTCAAAAAAACAAAAACAAAAACAAAAAAACAAAAAAAAGGAAACTTAGCTGCTTCCTTTGATTTTGTTCCTTCTTTTGTCTCCCTTTTCTAACTTCATTTTACCACTGTGATGTGTCTTGAATTAATCTTGTTCTCTGCATCTCTTCCAAATTCCCTTGTTTTAGGCCACCTTGGGTTACTGGTTCAGATATTGAACCCTAAGCTTTAGTTCTTTGTACCTTGATTTCTTCATCTTTAAAATGGGGAGTGTAATGCTATCTAACCTTATAGGGTTTTGTGAAGATTAAATTAGCTAATAAGAGAAAAGAGCACGTAGCACCGGGTAAGTGTTAGTGATTATATTCTTCTGTTTGTTTTCAATATGTAGCAAAGAATTGCTTATACTCATCAAATTAAAATCTAAGAAGCAAAAACAGATATGGGGGTGCCAAAAAAAGGTACACACATTTCAAGTATGACATTTGCTTAAAAGATGGTGTTAATCAAATGAAGGCCAGTGTCACCATGTGACAGGCAGGAAAGTTAAAGAAAATGCCGGAAGCACGGTTAAGCGGATGTCATAGTACATTGCTACCATAATTTAATTCAACTACGAAAAGTAATACATAGATACCATTTCTTTTTTTTTTTTTTGAGTTGGAGTCTCACTCCTTTGCCCAGGCTGGAGTGCAGCAGCATGCACACTCACAGCCACCCCAGTGTCGACTTTCTGGCCTCCAGCGATCCTTCTGCCTCAGTCTTCCAAGTAGCCGGAACTACAGATGTGCGCTACCATGCCCGGCTATTTTAAATTTTATTGTATAGATGAGGTCTTGCCAAGTTGCCCGGGCTGGTCTTCAACCGGCGGGTTCAGGCAATCCACTCGCCTCGGCCTCCCAAAGTGCTGGGATTATTGAGCCACCGAGCCCGGCCAGATACCATCTCTTAAATGTGTATACATTTTTTTGGCACCCTGAGAGAGAAAGAGAGAGAGAGAGAGAGAGTGTGTGTGTGTGTGTGTGTGTGTGTGTGTGTGTGTGTGTGTGTGTATACAGATATAGATGTAGATATATAGAGATATATAGTTTGTTTTGGTCTCATTTTTTTCTGCTTTGATAATACCCATGTAATGCAAATGTGATAATGTGTGTATACCCTGATATCAAGTAATTTATTGCATCAGCTTTTGGTGTCATTTGTGTGGATATGCATGTAGAGAGGTATGTTTGAAAAACAAAATGGGCTGAGTGTGGTGGCTCATGCCTGTAATTCCAGAACTTTGGGAGGCTGAGGTAGGAGGATTGTTTGAAGCCAAGAGTTTGAGACCAGCTTGGGCAACATAGCCCAGGAATTCAAGGCTGCGGCAGTGAACCATACTCATGCTGCTGTACTCCAGTCTGTCTGAAGTAAAACTGCCTCAAACAAATAAACAAAAACAAACAAAAAAAGACTTCAAGACCAGTCATCCGTCAAAGACAACCTTGAGGTTTTTCACCTTCTGTGTAAGAAAAGAAGGGGTATTGCAATTACAAAATCTCTGTCAGTAGAGACCTGATCTATTCAGGGAACAGCCCCTGGTAAGGAAGGCAGATAAGGCAGATAATGGTGGTAACACGCAGGATATTTACTTTTTTGACTGCACAGGATATTAACGAGGCAGTACAGTTTAGAGGCTACACTGTGGGGTGTGGTGGTAGACAGCCAGAGTTTTCTTCTCTGTCTCTTGCTCCGTGACCTTGGGCAAGTAGGTAGCCTCTACACCCCAGTCTCCTCGTCTGTAAAGTAGGGATGATAAGAGCACCCTGGGGTTACTGTGCAGTTGAAAGAGTTAATAACCTAAAGCATTTAAAGCAGTCCTGGCACACAGGGAGAACTTCCTAAAGAGCCAGAGACCCCAGAGAGGTGAATTCTCTCATCCTGCCCTGTTTCAGTAACCCCATTTCCCAGAGCTGTTTCTGTGAAGTCAACACGTGCCTCTCTGGGATGCTGGCCCATAGCCATGCAGGGAGCCAGTATTAGGGCTTGTCGAGGAAGGCCGCCTTTCATGTCATCAGTATATAAGGTCCTTGAGCATCTTCAGCAACAAGTCAATTGTGATCTTGGGACCTGGATCATCCCAGATTCAGACTATCCTAACGTTTGGAGAAGATGCCCCAGTATGGGTTGGAAGGTTCTTCCCGTTTCCTCTACCTACTGGCTATCATTTTGTCCACTGGTCAGAACGGACCTCGTTCTTCCATCCAACACGCCATCAGAACACGCAAAGTTGGCTACCAAGCCACCTGGAGTCTTCCTCTTCCCAGCCTTAGTGGAGACTGATGAGAGAATGTCTGGGTGTAGAAGGCAGGCTTTGGATATCTGAAATAGTGGGGGTCTGTTTCCTCGAAGCCATCACATCAGAACCCGTCTGCCTCTGCAGGAGGCAAGTGTCACTTCGACAAAGCGCGAAGCTGTGTGTGCCCGGGAAGAAGGCATGACTCTAAAGGCATTTTGTTCACAAGTTGGCTCGCCCAAGGGCCTGCACAGTCTGATTTTCCTCAGACCTCTCCAGAAGCTCCGTTTCCTTACGATCAGTGTCAAAATCCCCACAACAGGATTGGTTGTGTGAAATTTCAGATTTTATGCAAGTTCACAGCTAGAACCGATGCACAATTACTGCTAAGAGTTTGATTTTGTCACTGTGAAAGCCCCACAGATTAGGCCTTTCAGAAGAAAGAGAAAAGCTGCTTCTGAACTTTTAGCCTCTGTTGGATACTTTGCCATAGAATAGTCTTCATACTGCCAGTGCATTGACAATGCAAACGTTTTCTTTTCAAGGTCAGGGTTTGAGAGCCCAAGGCCACTACTAAAACTGCAGGGACAGAGCCAGAACAATTCTGCTGGCATCCTAAAAATAAAAAGCTTTATTTTCAATCTGCTAGATATGGTCTAAAAGACAGAGTTTCAACAATGTACTTTTCTGACTGCCACTTGCATCCGTTTTCTGTTGATTTAGCCTGGGAGAAAGAGATTGGCTCCATACCAAGGGGACCCAGTTTCTGAGATTTGCCCAAGATTCACTTTTTTTTGATTCTGGTGCTAAAGTCTCAACCTTCCTCTCCATTCCCTGTCCAGGTGATAAATTGTTGCACTCATGGTGGCTGAATCCTACCTGTGATCAGGCCTCCATTGGATGCACCAGCAGAGAAAAGATTCTGGAAAAGAAATAAAAGTCGCAACAATTGAAGGAGTGGAGCATCAAAGGTCTTAGGGTAAAGCTTCCCATTGCTGTCTCAGAGGTCAAAAAACACACAGGAGGCAGCTTGGGGTCTCAGTTCTCTTCATGGCTTCCTTCTTTCCCTTCCTTATCTCAGTGAAAAGGAGAGAGTGCCTTTTAGCCTAACAGTGCATCCAAGGTATTTGATAGGAGAAATATACTATTAGCCCTCCTCAAGTTTGTTTGTCTTGAGATGTTCTTCTCCAAAGGCTCTGGAAGACTCTAGTAAGAGTTATTTTTTTATTGTTTGTCTTTCTGGAGGGTGGATCTTTGCTTTGGCAATACTGTACTCAGGCAGTATGAAGCTGGGCCTCTGAGGAATGAGTTTGTGGGAGGATACAGAGGAAGGTCAAAGAGTCTGTAGAAAACAGAGCCCAAAGGTGAAGGGCACTGACACGTGAGTATATGAGTCTTGATTTTGTGTGAATGGAAGACAAAACCAACAGCAACAGCAAGCTTGCTGCAGTCTTCTTAGTTGGCTCAAGTCAGATATCAGTAAGACCAAGTGCTTGCCGTTAGTGGATTGCACTAGCAGGTCCATCTGGACTTTGCTGGGCATGACAGCAGCCTTTCACATAGTTTTCATTTTTATCTAAATATATATTCACTTATATATCTAACATGTACAAACACATATATACATATATAAAAATATACATATTGTATTTATTATACACATGGCATATTTTATATATTTTATATATGTATTTTTTCTCAAGCACCATGTTATTCATGAGACCTCCCTTGAAATCCAACTGGTTTTTGACAAGATTGAAGCAATCATTTTGCAGCCATCATATATTAGCTACCATTCTTTTTTCTATCAGTCTTTTGGGATTTTTGAATGACGTTTAGAAAAAAAGTGTCATTTAGAAATGTTTTTATGGTGCTTGAGAATCTTGACTGACTGAGTAGCTCTCTGAAGGGAAGGGTTTAATATGCATTTGAGTGCTTTTCTCACTCTCTTCAACCCTATAGTTAAATCGGCTTTTTTTCTATTTCCATGCTAAAGTCATTTCTCAGATTCTGACTATTTATGGAAGTTTGAAGTTTGACATGTAAGAGTATATAAAAGAGACTTGGGATATAGGAATAACTGGCTAGTTAGTATTCAGAAAGGTCACCTTTAATCATGTTGCCTTTCAAGTTACCCTGTTTGTTTCTATGTTGTGTATTTGTTTTGCATCTCCCATACCAGCGCTGAGATCTTAGGTACCTTGTTCACTGCTGGAGCTCGTAAGCTAAAAGAGTGTCTGGCCCAATATATATGTTAAGATAAATGAATAACGTGTACTTTTTTCAAAATTCACCCATGCATACTTTGCTGTGATTCAGTTTAATTTTCTACTTGCACCAACTTTAGAAATGTGAGCGGTGGAGACAGTAGGATAACTTTTATTTCTTGACATTCTGGCATGAGGCCTCCTGGTCTAGACAATGTGGGAAGTCTGAGTCTAAGAGCAAAGTCAGGTGTGATATGTAGGCAGCAGATCCAGCTGCCTTCTAGCTGCAGCGAGGCACTTGGCAGGGAGGACTCCGTCACTGTTTCTGAAGTCATCCGAAGAGCTGGTGTGGTTTCTTATGCTGAATGATCAGTTTAAGTAATCACATGTTTGCTTCATCAGTATTGGAGGGGAAAAAATGAGCTAGGATTACCCTGTATATGTCTCATCTAACAACTTGAGGACAAGGGAACGGCTGTTTTTTTTGCTTAGAGAAAGTTCTGATTTGTTAGAAACTATTCTGTGCATAGTAAAGCTATCAGTCAATCAGCAAACATTTCTTGCCTACTTACCTTGTAACATGTGGTGATGACTGGATATTTCTTGTCATAACCTCGTTCGACTTAAAATAACCCAGAAATGCTCTTCATGAATAAAGTTTGAAATGATTAAATATGATCCTAAGTCAGGGATTTCAGTAGGTATTGGTTGTAATCACCTATCGTTTTTACATGATGTCACACAGTTGTCAGCTTCTACTTTTCATTTTTCAAATTAACGCCTAAAGGAGTTTACTCACCTCTTTCAAAAGTTGGCTCCTGAAGAGGAATCTTTTTTTTTTTTTTTGAGATGGAGTCTCACTCTGTCACCCAGATTGGAGGGCAGTGGCCGCTCCTGGCCACTGCAGCCTCGACTTGCTGGGCTCTGGTGATCCTTCTGCCTCAGCCTTCCAAGTAGTTGGAACTACAGGCACGCACTACCATGCCCCGCTAATTTTTGATTTGTTGTAGAGATGAGGTCTCGCCAAGTTGACCAGGTGGGTTTCGAACCCGCAGGCTCAGGCAATCCACTCACCTCGGCCTCCCAAAGCGCTGGGATTACAGGCTGAGCCACCGAGCTCGGCCAAGAGGAATCCTTTGGTGTTTTCTTTTTTTTTTTTGAGTTTGAGTCTCTGTCACCCAGACTGGAGTGCAGTGGCCGCTCCTGGCCACTGCAGCCTCCCCCTGCAGGGCTCTAGTGATCCTTCCGCCTCAACCTTCCAAGTAGCTAGAACTACAGGCACACGCTACCATGCCCGGCTGGTTTTTGATTTATTATAGAGATGAGGTCTCATCAAGTTGCCCAGGCGGGTCTCGAACCTGCGGGCTCAGGCAATCCACTCACCTCAGTCTCCCAAAGTGCTGAGATTACAGGCTGAGCCACTGACCCCAGCTGGTGACAGATTTCTAAGGTCACATAGTCCAAGAATTATGGCAAAATTTATAGGCAGTCTTGTTCAAGCTGGACACGATGGCTCATGCCTGTAATTTCAGCACTTTGGGAGGCTCAGGTGGGAGGAGTTTGAGACAAACTCGGGCGACTTAGTGGGATGCTATGTCAAAAATTAAAAAAGAACAAAATTGGGCAGGCAAGGTAACATACTCCTATAGGACTACCTACACAGAAGACTGAGGTGGGAGGATTGTTTGATCCAAGGAGTTTGTGGCTGCAGTGAGCTATGATCATGTCACTGCATTCTAGCCTCTGTGACAGGGCAAGAGCCTGTCTCTATATGAATAGACAGTTTTCAAAAGAAGACGTACAAGCAGTCAACAGAGACATGAAAAAGTGCTCAGCCTCACTAGTCGTCAAAGAAATGCAAATTAAAACTACACTGAGATTGAAAGGACAGACCAAGAGTGGGAAGCCATTTTTCATCTTGTTCTTAAACCCTGACACAATGATGAGAAAGTAGAAGCTACGCTTTTGGAGAAATCCACACTTTAGGTAAAATAAACTTTGATGACTTTGTCTTTTCAGAAACAGACTTCCTGGTGCCAGGTATTAGAGATATCTCATAGCGACAATCAAGCTTGCCTAGAGTAAAGGGAATTTACAAGGCCTAAGACATCATGCATTGGACAAGGATTGTAAAAGTCATAAAACTTGTAATTACAAAAGTTATGACCGCTCAGAGGGAGAGCAGGTGGGGATTCGATCTTCCAGTAAGTTGGGCACTATCTACAGGGTAGCCAAGGATCCCCTGAAGCTACCCACTGGGAATGCCTAGGAGATAAGGGGAGGTGCACCCTTCATTAGCTCTAAGGAATGTTGTTTGGGAAAGTGCAGAAGAATTAGAATCCTTGTCACGCCTGGAGTGGGAGGGGGTACACCTCATCAACTAGGGTACCTGCATAATGAACATTTGTGTACCTAAGCCTGAATTGTACCCCACATTGTTAAAATAAAAAAAAATTAAAAGAAAATAAAGAACTTGCTTCTAAAAAAAAGAAAAATCAAATGTGCTGTGTTTAGTAAGAGAGAAGCATATGCTGACATCAAGAACACCTTATAAAGTTCAGATTTCAGAGCAAATAATTTCTTTTTTGTTGTTGTTTTTTTGAGTTGGAGTCTCACTCTGTCACCCAGACTGGAGTGCAGTGGCCCCTCCCGGCCACCGCAGCCTCAACCTGCTGGGCTCCGGCGATCCTTCCGCCTCAGCCTTCCAAGTAGCTGGAACTACAGGTGCGTGCTACCACGCCTAGCTAATTTTTTGATTTATTGTAGAGATGCGGTCTCACCAAGTTGCCCAAGTGGGTCTCGAACCCGCGGGCTCAGGCAATCCACTCACCTCAGGCTCCCAAACCGTGGGATTACAGGCTGAGCCACCGAGCCCGGCTGCAAATAATTTCTTAAAGCAAATTTATATTTTTAAAGGGAAAACAAAACTGTAATGTACATTTGGGTACCTTCCATTTCTACTACATGGTGTGTATTATTACCTGAAATTGTAGTCATTTTCTAGCAAGATTATGAGCTCTAATCAGTGATAACCCATGGCTTTACAGTTTTGGCAACTGCTCACCCAATTTTATGCCTTTTCTACAGAGAAAAAGCACAAAGGAAAACAATATTCAACCTCAGAAGCACAAAACAAATTGGTAGAAATATTTGCAACTCAAATGATAAAAGACCCATGATCAAAAGACAAATGGGTAAAAGATGTGGACAGACAGAAAAAAAGCTATAAATAGAAATATAAAACTTGGAAAGATGCTCTGCTTACTCATACAAAGAAAAATGTAAACTAAAACTGCTCCAAAATGTCATTATTCACCTATTATATTGATAAAAATCCAAAATTTGGATATTGTTGGGGCCACAGGAAAGCAGGTACTCTTAATATGTTTCTGTCAGCAATGGAAATTCACACAGTGCTACAGAAAACAATTTGAAAGGAGCTATCAAATTTGCAAATGCATGCATTCTTTGACCCTACTTGTTGAACTTTATCCAACGTATATGCTTCCATGGATGAGAAATAATGTATTTAAAAAATTATTTTTTCATCCTATGCAATTGTTTGTATTTGCAGAAGATCAGAAATAATCTAAATGTCCAACAGAAGGGGACTACTAAATAATTTTTTGAAATCTATAAAATGAAGAAGTTCTTCATGTATATTTATGGGGTGATCACTAAGGTGTATTACATGAAAAAAACAAAGTTCAGGAAATATACAGAACGCTATCATTGTTAAAAAAATGAATAAAAACTTATATATGTATTATAGACAGACAGATAGATAGAATGATGGCATTTGCTTGTTGTGTTAGCGTTCTCCAGAGAAACAGAACCAATAGGATGTGTACATATGTGTAGTGTGTATGTGTATACATTTATTATGAAATATTAGTGCACATGATTATGGAGGCCAAGAATCCCCCTGAGTGGTCATCTACAAACTGGAGTTCCTGGAAAAACAGTAGTATAGTTCCAGTCCAAGCTGGAAGTCAGGCAAAACTGAACTGCAAGCCAAGGGGGCAAGATCGGTGGAGATGCTGAGGTCAGAAGGCGATTGAGTGAAGGACACCAGCCTCGCTATGGCAGAACTATTGCTTTGGGCCATCAGAAATACAACGGGGGTGGGTGTGGTGGCTCATGCCAGTAATCTTAGTGCTTTGGGAGACTGAGGCAGGAAGACTGCTTGAGCCCAGGAGTTTGAGACCATCCTGGACAACATAGCAAGACTCCATCCCTACAGAAAAAAATAATTGTCTGGTGTGGTTGTGTGTGCCTATAGTAGCTAAATAGCTACTCGGGAGGCTGAGGTGAAGGAATCGCTTGAGTCTGGGAAGTTGAGGCTGCTGTGAGCAATAATCTCACCATGGCACTCCAGCCTGGGAACAGACTCAAAGAAAAACACATGCACACAGACCTGGAAATGACAATATGGAAATTCATATGGGGAAAAAAATAGTACAAAAATAGCCAAAACAGTCCTCAGCAAAAGGACAAAGCGTGAGGATTCACACTTCCAGACTTTGAACTTTATTACGAAACTAAAGTAACCAAACGGCATGGTATTGGTAGAGGAATAGGCACATAGACCATTGGAACAGGACAGAGATTCTGGAAGTAAAAACACAATCTCTTTTTTAAAAAAATTTGTTTTTAATTTTCTTCAACTTTAAAATTTTTAAATTTAGGGATGTGGGATACAATTCAGGGTTAGGTATACAAATGTTCATTATGCAGGTACCCTGTTGATGAGGTATGTCCCTCCCTCCCATGGCAGTCTCCCTCAACTGCCAATTCCATCCCTTCTCCCCTGGCAGTTAACTACTGCCAATCCCTTTCTTACAGTATTATGATAATCGTTCAAGTTCCACTCATGAGTGAGAACATATGGTACTCTGTTCTTTGTTTCTGTGATAGATCACTGAGTATGATTGACTCTAAATCCATCCAAGTTGCTGCGAAGTCCATATGTTTGTCCTTCTTTGTGGCTAGATAATATTCCTTTGTGTATATATACCACATTTTTAAAATCCAGTCCAGCTTCGATGGGGAGTATGGTTGGTTTCATATTTTTGCTATTTTGAACAGAGTTGCAACAAACATGCATGTGCAGGTATCTTTTGTAGAATGATTTGAGTTCCTGCGGGTATATTCCCAATAGGGGAATTGCTGGGTTGTATGGAAAGTCAATTTCTAGCTCTTTCAGAAATTTCCACACTGTCTTCCAAAGAGGTTGCACTAGTTTGCATTCCCACCAGCAGTGCAGAAGCGTTCCTTTTTCTCTGCATCCTTGCTAGTATCAGTTGTTGTTTGTTTTATTACTGATGGCCATTCTTAATGGGGTTAGTTGGTATCTCAATGTGGTTTTGATTTGCACTTCTCTGATGATTAGTGAGGCTGAGCACTTTTTCATGGGTCTGTTGGCTGCCTGTATACCTTCTTTTGAGAACTATCTATTCATGTCTTTTGCCCACTTTTTAATGGGAGTATTTTTTTTTCTTTTGGCACATTTGAGTTCCTTATAGATCCTGGATGTTAGACCTTTGTCAGACATACAGTTGGCAAATATTTTTTCACAGTCTGTGGGCTGTCTCCCTGCTCTCTTGATGGTTTCTTTGGCTTTGCAGAAGCTTATCAGTTTGATGAGGTCCCACTTCTCTATCTTATCTCTTATGGCATAGGCACTTGGGGTTTTGAATGGGAATTGGTTGCCTGTTCAGTTTCCATAAGGGTGTCTCCTGCATTTTCGAAGATTCTTATAGTTTGAGGTTTTACGTTTCGGTCTTTGATCTATTTGGAGTTGATTTTTGTGTATGGTGATAGGTTGGGGTCCTGTTTCAATCTTCTGCATGTGATCAGCCAGTTTTCCCAGCACCACTTATTGAATAGGTTCTCCTCTCCCCAGTGGTTGTTAGTGTAAGCTTTGTCAAAGATGAGTTGGTTGAGTAATTGAGTCTTGGCTTCCGGAATCTCTATCTATCCTGTTCTGTTTGTTCCATATGCCTGTTCTTGTGCCAATGCCAGGCTGTTTTCATTGTTGTAGCCTTATAGTAAAGTTTGAAGTCTGGAAGTATACCTCCTGCTTTGTTTCTTTTGCTGAGGATTGTTTTGGCTACTCGTGGTTGTTTATGTTTCCATATGAATTTCTGTATTTTCATTTCCAGGTCTGAGAAGAATGATGTTGGTAATCTAATGGGTATTGCATTTAGTCTGTAGATTGCCTTTGATAGGATGGACATCTTAAAATGTTGATTCTTCTTATGTACAAGCATGGACGATTTTTCCATTTGTTTGTGTCTTCTTGGATTCTTTGAACAGTGTTCTGTAGTTCTCATTGTAAAGATCTTTCATTTCCCTGATTAGGAAGATGCTGAGGTATTTCTTTCTTTCTTTTTTTTTTTTTTGCTATTGTGAATGGGATTGTGCTTTTTATTTGGTTCTCTGCCTGCTTGTTGTTGGTGTATAGGAATGCAACTGTCTTTTGCACATTTATTTTGTACCCTGAGACTTTACCCAAGTCCTTTATCAGTGCAAGTGGTTTTTGACAGATTCTCTTGGGAATTTAAGGATAACTTAAATTCCTTTTTTCTTATTTGGATACCCCTGATTTCCTTCTCTTGTTTAATTTCTCTAGCTGGGACCTCCAGCTCAATGTTGAAAAAGAGGGATGAGAGTAGTCAGCTTTGCTTGGTCCAGTTTTCAGTGTAAATGTTTCCAGTTTCTGTCCATTTAGCAATATGCTAGCTGTGGGTTTATTGTATATGGTGCTTACTATTTTGAGGTATGTTCCTTCTATACCTAGAAATCACAATCTCTTAACCAATTCATCTGTGACAAAGCCACCAATAACAATCATTGGGTAAAGGAGACCATATTTAGCAAATGGTGCTGGGAAAACTGACTGATCACATGCAGAAGAATGAAATTGGACCCCTGTCTATTACCATATACAAAAAACAACTCAAAATAGATCAAAGATCTAAATGTTCAACCTCAAACTACAAGAATCCTAGAAGGAAATGTAGGAAACACCCTTCTGGACATCAGAGAAGGCACTGAATTCATGACCAAGTTTCCAAAAGTAATGCTACAAAAGCTAAGATAGACAAGGTGGACCTCATTAAGTTGAAAAGCTTTTATGCAGCAAAAGAAACCATCAAGAGAGTAAAGCGACAACCCAAAGAATGGAAAAAGATATTTGTGAATTATGCATCTGACAAAGACCTAACATACAGGATCTACCAGGAGCTCAAATGAAGTAAAAGAAAACAACAAACAACTTCATTAAAAAGTGGGCAAAAGACATGAACAGATACTTCTCAAAATATGACACATAGCTGGGCAGGGTGGCTCCTACCTGTAATCCCAGCACTTTGGGAGGCAGAGATGAGAGGATTGCCTGAGCCCACGGGTTTGAGACCAGCTTGGGCAATATGGCAGGACCTCATCTCTACAATAAATCAAAAAATTAGCTGGGCATGGTGGTGCATGCCTGTA
>CAUYQG010038841.1:0-26534 GCA_963574415.1 Tarsius wallacei | reverse complement strand
TCCAGCGATCCTTCCGCCTCAGCCTTCCAAGTAGCTGGAACTACAGGCACGCACTACCATACCTGGCTAATTTTTTGATTTATTGTAGAGATGAGGTCTCGCCAAGTTGCCCGGGCGGGTCTCGAACCCGCGGGCTCAGACAATTCACTGACCTCAGCCTCCCAAAGTGCGGGATTACAGGCTGAGCCACGGAGCCCGGCCTATTGTAGCTTTGTAATAAAGTTTAAAGTCTGGGTGTATGATACCTCCTGCTTTTTGTTTTGTTTTGTTTTGGTTTTGTGCTGAGGATTGTTTTGACTATTCTTGATCGTTTATGTTTCCATATGAATTCCTATATTGTTGTTTCTAGGTGTGAGAGGAATGTTTCTGGTCATTTCGTGGGTATTGCATTAAATCTGTAGATTGCCTTAGATAGAATGGACATTTTAACAATGTTGATTCTTCCAATTCATGTGCATGGAATAGTTTTCCACTTGTTTGTGTCATCTTTGATTTCTTTGAGCAGCGTTTTGTAGTTTTCATTGTAAAGGTCTTTCACATCTCTGGTTAGGAAGATCCCAAGGTATTTCATTTTTTTGTGGCTATTGTGAATGGAATTGTTCTTTTTTTACTTGGGTTTCTGTTTGTTTATTATTGGTGTATAGAAATGTGTTTGTCTTTTGCACATTTATTTTGTACCCAGAGACTGCAAAAGTCCTTTATTAGTGCAAGGAGATCTTTGACAGTTTCTCTTGGGTTTTTGAGGTATAGAATCATGCCATCTGCAAAAGGGATAACTTGATTTCCTCTTTTCCTATTTGAATACCCCTGATCACCTTCTCTTTTCTGATTGCTCTATCTAGAACTTCCCAAACTATGTTGAACAGGAGGGTGAAATTGGGCATCCTTGTCTTGTTGCAGTTTTCAGGGGAAATGATTCCAGTTTCTGTTTAGCAGTCTGCTGGCTGTGGGTTTCTTGTAGATGGCTCTTACTATTTTGAGGTTTGTTGCATCTATTCCTAAATGTTCCGGGGTTTTTATCAAGAAGGGGTGCTGGATTTTATCAAAGCTTTTTCTATATCTAATGATATAATCATGTGGTTTTTGTTATTACGTCTTTCGATGTACTTAGTTACATTTATGGTCTTACAAATATTGAACCAGGCTTGCATCCCACGGATAAAACCTACTTGGTCATGGTAGATGATTTTTGATACATGTTGTTGAATCTGCTTTGCTAGGATCTTGCTGAGAATTTTAGTATCTATCTTCCTCAAGGATATTGGCCTGAATTCTCTTTCTTTGTTGGATCTTAACCTGGCTTGGATATTAATGTGATGTTAGCATCATAAAATGATTTGGGGAGAGTTCCACCTTTCTCAATTACCTGGAATACTTTCAATGGATTGGTATCAGTTCCTCCTTGTATGTTTTGTAGAATTCTGCTAGAAAGTCATATGGTTGGTCCAGGGTTTTTTTGTAGGTAGTTTTCTTATGACATAATCAATTTCCTGGATTGTTATTGGTCTATTAGGGTCTCAATTTCTTCTTGTTTCTACCTGGGGAGGTTGTGTGATGTCAGTAAGTCTTCCATTTCCTTTAGGTTTTCAAGTTTGTTTCCATACGAGTGTACATAGTAGTCTGTGATAATCTTTTGTATTTCTTCAGGATCAGTTGTGACTTCATCTGTTGTGTCCCTGAGTTTATTTGGGAATTCTCTCTCTTTTTCTTGATCAGTCTAGCTAGGGGACCATCAATCTTTTTTATCCTTTCAAAGAACCAGCTTTTTGTTTCATTTTTTTTTTTTGTATTATTTTTTTGTCTTCTATATTCTGGATTTGGGCTTTTATTTTGGTGATCTGAATTCTTCTGCTGAAGTTAGGGTTTTCGTGATCTTGCTTTTCCAGCTTCCTTAGGTGACTTGTTAGGCTGTTAACTTGTGATCTTTCCATTTTTTTCATGTGTGTTTGTAGAGATATGAATTCCCCTCTTACTGCTGCTTTCATGGCATCCCAGAGGTTTTGGTAAGATGTTTCTTCATTTTTATTTGTTTTCAAGTATCTTTTAATCTCTGTTTTGATTTCCAGGTTGACCCGGGAGTTGCTTAGCATCATGCTGTTTAGTGTCCATGTCTTTGTGGGTTTTGGGGGAACTTTGTTGGTGTTGATACTTATTTTTATTCCACTGTGGTCTGAGAAGATGCATGGCAGAATTTCAATCTTATGAAATTTGTTTATGCTTGACTTATGGCCAAGCATCTGGTCAATCTTCGAGTACATGCTATGTGGTGATGAGTAGAATGTATTTTCTGTGGTCTCGGGTGGAGTGTTCTGTAGGTATCAATTAAGACCATTTGAGCAAGAGTCACATTGGTGTTCTGGATCTCCTTGCTGATTTTTTGTCTCGATGATCAGTCTATGGTTGTGAGTGGGGTGCTAAAGTTCCCAGCTATGATAGTGTTAGAGTAAATATCTTTTTTAAGTTTGCCTAGAAGCTGCTTTATGAAAGTTGGTGCTTCTATGTTGGGTGAATATATGTTTAGGATGGATATTTCTTGTTGATGAATTGAACCTTTTATCATTATATAGTGACCTTCTGTTCTTTTTAAATTTTTGATAGTTTAAAGGGTATTTTGTCTGATATTAAGACCGCAACTCCTGCTTTCTTTTGTGTTCCGTTCACCTGAAGTTTTGTTTCTCATTCTATTACTTTGAGTCTGTGAGTGTCCTTTCTGGTGAGATGAGTCTCTTGGAGACAACATATTGTTGCCTCATGATATTTTATCCATTTTGCCATTCTATGTCTTTTCAGTGGTGCATTTATTCCATTCACATTCAGGCTAATTATTGAAATATGAGAGTTTACCCCTGTTATGAGGTTCTTATAAAGTTGTTGTTGTTTCTGTTTGTTGTCTTTCTTTTGATTTTTGGGTTGATTCATGTGTGTTTTCAATCATTTTCCTGTACTCTTGTGAAGAATGTTGTCATTTTTTTTCCCCTTTCTTCTGTGTTTCATACTTTAATTGTTTCTTGTAGAGCTGATCTAGAGGCAGCATGAGTTCTTAGGGATTTATGTTTGGGAAAGATTTTAATTCTTCCTCACTGATGAAGCTTAGCTTAGCTGGTTAGGTTATTCTTGGGTGAAAGTGTTTATCTTTAAGAATCTTGAAAATTGGGCTCCAAGTTCTCCTAGCTTGAAGTGTTTTTGTAGATAAACCTGCTGCTATTCTAACTGATCTTCCTCAGTAGGTAGTCTGACCTTTTTCTCTTGTGGCTTTTAGGCTTTTTTTTTTCATACCTCCTTCATTTAGGTGAATTACCATGTGCCTAGGATTTGGTCTTCTCATTTGTTGTCTTGCAGGGGTTCTCTGAATCTCTTGTGTTTGAACAGTTGCATCACTGATGAGATGAGGAAAATTTTCTTGAAAAATGTCATGGAATGTTTGTTTCAGGGTGGTCTCTATCTCTCTTTTTGCCAAGGAAGTCCAATTACTCTTAGATTTGGCCTCTTGAAACAATCACTCATTTCTTGAAGGTTTTGTTCTGTCTTTTAAGCTTCTTTTCAATGTTTTTGACAGTTTGGGTTGGTTCTGTATTTTGGTCCTCAAGCTCTGTTAGTCTTTCTTTTGCTTGGCTAATTCTCCTTTCCATGCTTATCAGTTTGTTATTTATTTCATTCACAGTATTCTTTACAGCTGTTATCTCAGTTATCAGCTCCTTCCTATTTTCCTCTTGTCTCTCCTCAATTCTTTTTATTCTCTCTATTAATGTCTTGAAATCTGGGTTTGTAGTTTGAGACCAGTCTTTCAGGGGCTCTTCATTGTTTGCGTTCCGATGTCTGTTTTCTCAGTGTCTGATCTTCCAGGGGTCTTTGTGAAACCCATATTCTTCTTTTGCTTTTTCTTCATTTGTGTAGAATTCACCCTCCCCCCATTCTTTAATTATGCTGTTCAGGGATGACAGCATTGCTTTTATTTCTGTTTGCTCAGTTTCCTATTCTTCCTTATGTGGATCCTCTGGCTTTGTTAAATTCTGAAGCTGGACTGTGGGTTGGGGGCTGTACTTTTTGCAGTTTTGAGATTTAATTGAGGGGGCAGCTGTGATTCAAAATCTATCTACTGATCCCAGTACCTACTGACAGGTATATGTGCACCCTGGAACCCACTTCCCACTGTCTTACAATTTGTCCATACAGTGGGTGTATAAGTTTGCTCCCTGGAAGCAAAATGAGTTAAGAAAAAGGAAAATAATTGAAAAAGGAAACGGGGGAGCAAGAGGATTTTTGAGAGAGAGAAGAGTAAGAGGGCAAACAGACAACTAACAAATGAAAAGAGACACAATGGCAGAAAACATTTTTTTAAAAAAACCTAAAACCTACAGATAATCATACAAACCCACAGTCCAACAAAAACCTGCCTATTGATGCACTCTTCCCATACACAAACAGAAAGTCTAAAGAATAGAGAAAAAAAAATCAGTAAAATAAACAGAGACAAAGCAAGTATGAAAACGTTATCAAAAAACAGAAAGAAAGAGAAAAAAACTAACACAAAAAACAAACAAAAATGAACAAAACAAACAGACAAAAAATAAACAAAAACAAGGAACCAAACTCACTCTGAAGTTGTCCCTGTAAGTCCAATGTCCTTTCAACTTTGGTCTCTGTCCCTTCCCCTCTGTTGTCAGCGCAGGCAGATGGAATTGCTTACAGCTTGGATCAGATGCCCCAGACCTACTTTGGAAGGAGGATGGATCAGATCTGGACTGGCCCGGCTTGCTGCCTGTGGCATCTGCCACTCAGATCTGACCTGTCTGTTTCTGATCCAGCATGGGGGAGGGGCTTGTTTCTCTCTCAGTTTGGTGAGATTACCTTAGGTCCCAAGTTGGAGGGTGGGCAGAGCTGGGTGGAACTAAGTGAGGCAATGCAGATTTCTGCTTGGTCCTATATCCCAAATTGGAGACTGGATGGTGCTGGGCAGAGCTGGTTGGGGCAATGCAGGTCTCTGCCTGGTCCTGGCACAGAGAAAATGGCTGTTGTTGGCATTTCCTCACCGGGCATGAGGTACCTCTCTGGTTCTCCCCAGTCATCTCTCTCCACTGATCAGATCTGGGGCTTCAGCTGATCTGCTATAACAGGTGATGGTGTGGGCCAGACATCAGGCAATGAGAATCAGCTGGGTTTGGCAGACTTTTCTCCAAAGAGTGCCTTAGCAACAGATGATCTTGTGTGTGTCCACACTCCTATCTCAGGGGAGTGGGGGCTCGCAGTCACCCTCAGAGGGGGCGTCTAGGAGCATGAACTCCAGTCTCCCCTTAGACGGACTTTCACTCTTCCACCAGCACACACCTATTTATGCAGAGAGTCTTTATGGACACTTGCGTTTGTGGAGATTCTCAGAGTCTGACCCGTCCAGTTGCCATCTTAAACTCTACCCACAAATCTATTTCTCACACAAAATACTCTTCTCAAAATCTAACTTAGGCAATATTACTTTCCTGCTTATAACACTGCAATGGTTTTCTATTGTACTTAGACTAACATGTAAACTCTTACTGTCATTTCCAAGATCATCTACACCTCACCTCATTCCATGTCATACTCTTCTTACTCACTGCATTCATATTCACTGGCCTTTAGTTGCATAAATATACCAAGTCTTACCTGATTCAGAGCCTTTGCATATGCTCTTTTTTCTGCTGAGATGTCTCCACCCCCCCCGACAAACACATTAGCATAGACAGCTTTTTCTCTTCTTTCAAATCCCAGCTCAATTATCCCCCTCCAAAGAGACTTGCCTTGACTATCCCACCTAAAGAAGAACCACCTCTGCTATTTCTCATTTTTATATTCTTTTAATCATAAAAATTATTGTCATGTGAAATAATTCAATGCTTTTCTTTATTTCTCTTCTTGTGTTTATTCCCTTGTAGAATGTAATTTCCAGACAGCCAGAGATCTTGTTGGTCTTCTTTGCCATTTCATCTTCTGTACCTGGCATAAAATCTGGCATATAGTAGAATCTCCATAAATATCTTATAAGTAAATGACTCTTGGGAATACAGAGCAGAATAAGACATGACTCCTGTCCTTAAGCTCTCTCAGCTACAGGAGAGAGAACCTTTAGAGGAACCTTTACTTGTGCTGAATAGGGACTTACACAAAATTCTGTGAATGCCAACGAGTCCCAAAGTACGTAGAGGAAGGGAGCACATGAAGAAACATGAAGACATTAGAAATATTGCACCAGTGAGTTGCTAGTATTTTAACAAAGAAAAAATTTCTCTTTGACTAAGATTCAGTCTTTAAGAAATCTGGTAATTTCCTGCTCTGCCCCTCTGCCTACCTCTCCCTTGTCCCTGGGAATATATATGTATAGAGAGTGAAATCTATAGGGATGGACACCCAAGAAAGTCACTGTAGGTCTAATCTCTCTTCCATAATTCTTCTCTAATCCTCTTTGCCTTTAAAAATTTCCTAATGAGTCAGCAGCTGTTATTTCAAATTTAATTAATTTATTTCCTTCTGAAAACTTCACATTTGGTTATTCTTCTTGCTTCAGAAAGAACTTTCTTTCAAATGTTTCATTTGGTGTCAGGAATTGTGTATAATCTTCCTCAACACTCCAACTGTCTATATTTATTCCCAACAGTCTGAATACATATGAAAGATTTTCCCCCTACTTTAAATATATCACCATCCTTTTAAAAACCTTTTAATTTTATTTGGCATTAAGTTAAAGTACCTGATTATATATTTTAAAAATTCTCCTTGAGATTATTGCTTTTAGTTCCTGCTACTATACTTCTCATAGTCTCCTTTTTGGTCAGGCCAGCTTAGCCTTCAGTACCAGGCCGAGGAGAACATGTAAAGTGGAGCAGATGGCATTGTTAATCTTATCTTCTGGTTGCCAACATGAGATATTTTCTGTGGTTAAATACTCTGGAGGGAACAAGTCACTTTTAAAACTTTTGGGTCAGAGATTCCAGCCAGTGACAAACCCAAGGGACCATTTTAGATTAATGGGTCATGAGATGTTTCCTAGCCTTGGAGAAATGATATGAAAAATCCAGAAATCAGCCAAATCAATCTTGATTTCTTAAGTTCTCAACACCTAAGATAGCATAGCATTTGTGTAGCATAAGTTAGAGCTCATAATTTCAAGTATGCAAGAAATTCCATACCATCTATCTAAAAAACTTAGTCCTAAGCTTCTATCCAATGAAAGGGAAAAATCAAACTCAGCCACTGTGTCTCCACTTACTTATTTTGTGCCAATGATTCAGTGTTTTCAGAATCGCCAAGTCACTGAGTAGACCTCCCTTACTGTTGCTTATCTTGGAACCTGCAGACCAAACCACTTCTTAACCTGAAGATTCTGGCTTTGTTCTATCATGTGGCTTCTTGAGACAATGCTTCCTCCGACCTTCACCTCGAGGGCATCTGGCCTACTCTTTTCAATAGTCCTGATGTATTTACAAAAAACAAGACAAGTTGTTGACTACAGGATTTTGTTGACTTCTCCTGAGCCAAATTCCATAAAGCAAGAATAAGAAAGTTTTCCTTTTTGTCTTGAAATAAGAGATGGGGAAGGAACTCAAAGAGACAACAATACATATTTTATCACATTAGTCTCAGTAAGACTAGACTAGACCTAGGTCATGGGTATATAATTAACCCATTATTGAAATTGTGATGAATTGCATGTGCTTGCTTTGACATTCATCCACTTGTTCTTTCAGAAAATATTTGTTTAGTGTTTACTATATGCTAGACAAAGTCTGCCCACTTGAGACTTAGGATACATCAGTGAACTGAACAGAGTAAGATATTTCCACTTAGAATGTTAGAAAAGACAATAGATAGTGTGGTATGATATGACAGAATGTGATCAATGCTACTGGAAAAAGGAAGAGCAAGACAGGTAGGGAGGACGAGGTGATGGGCCTGCTTTTCACTTTTTAAAATATTGCTTCCAAGTTTGCCTCTTATACCTAGAGAAACTTCTCTTTCCTTCACTAGACTGACTCCAGGGTGCCTTGGGCATGTTTAAGGCCCTCAAAAGCCTTCTATGGGGAATTAAGAGACAGTATGACAGAATGGAGCCTCTGTAGATTACAGGTAGATAGGTTAAGGGAGATCTGAGTTAAATTCTTTCTCAAGATGTTTACAAGAGGAAAAAAATTAAAGTAGAAACCTAAGGAATCAAAGGGAGATTCTGCAAAGGAAACATTAAATATTACATTTGATGCTTAGTCTTCATAGTTTAAAAGTGAAAGTCATGATCTTTTATCAATCAAGTTCACTTTTTTTTACCCAATTGTTCTTTGTTTTACTCTTTATTGTAGGTTTTGCTTTAGACATCAAAGATCCTAGGTGACTTTTCCTGCAATAGTATCTGCAGAATATGTGAGAAAAGCAAGTTAATGATGTTCAGGGAATTACAAAGGGACCAATATACTGTTTTATATTGTAGGCTAGTGACCAAAATAATTTTGGAGGGAACAGAAAACTAGATTGTGACCAAGTGGCCAAATCAGAGATACTCTGTGGGCTGGAGACTGATCATAGTGTCCAGGTGGTTAGGAAAAATTTAATGTTCAGAATAGTTGTGAGGGCTTATTCAGGTAGAAGGGAGTCAGTGTCTTCCATCATTGATCCTGAAGACAGTATATAATATATGGTACAAGTCCACATCAGGCAATTGGGCATCAAGTCTAAGGCTACAATTCTTAAGCATAATTTAAGCATCTATTTTGAAAAAAGGAAAAGATTTTTATGAACTCACATTTAAATGTCATAAGTCTTCACTTTCCTTACAAAATGACATATATATTATACATTTTAACTTTTCTTGCATCTATAGCTAATTATATGTTTCTTAAAGTAAAAGAGTTTGCCTTCTGTTTATTACGTCTCCCTTACACTGATGTCTTTTTCATAGGTTATAATTATTGATTATGTTGACTTCTTTATCTATTTATCTTCATGGGATGGTGGGCTGATACCTGATTGAAGATAGAACAATGCTAGTGGCTGTAAAAACTACACCCTAGATTTAACATCTTAAACTGTTATAAGTTTATTTCTCACAAGCTTAGTGATTCTACGTGGGTTTATGTTCCTGGTGGGCAGGAATTTTTCTCCATGTAGTAATTCAGAGACCCAGGCTTCTGTCATCCGTGGCTCTAACATTCCTTGACATAACAAAAGAGACAGAGATGATGATGAATTACAAAAAAAAATCCCAGGATGGACGTAACAAACATTATCTGCCTATTTCCACTGGTGCAAATTAATCACATGGTTCCTGAATGCAAGGAGAGTCTAGAAAATGTAGTTCCTTGGTGAGGCAATAGGTCACAGCTCTGAATTTTCCATATGGAAGGGGAGTATAAAATTTTCTTGGGCATTAGCCATCTGTGTCACTTTGACCAATAGTATGGTAGAAATATTCACTTCCTTATACCAATGTAACTTCAACATAACAATTCATACATATTAAGCTTATTTTACTTAATGTAAATAATCCATTTTGTTACCAGTCTTTCAATAACTTTATTAATCTTATTTATCTCTCATATCATTCATTTACAGGACTGATGAGTACTTTGCTTTCGTTCCCTTATGAAGCTATGGCAAGTGATGGTAGGCAGATTGACTGGCTCTGCTTTGGCAGAAATAGGAATGAAGTGCTCACTGTTAATGAATAATGTATTGGGTACATCAGGACCATTTTGACTAACTTCCACTGTGTAAAAAAGGCCAAGTGGGTAAGACCATACACTGCTGGAGTATTATCTTCCCCAAGAACATTCTCGTTGAGTTTCCTTGTGTTGCCTCCCAGTTTTGTGAGCACTTACCCTAAGAATGTGAATCTGTGCCCATGGGGATATTATGTCTTTCTCTAGTCTACTAGAAAGCTATTATATTATGTAAAAGTATCATACATTTATTTTGATGAAATATATACTGTCATTTATGTATTTTTCTGAGTTATGTTTTTGTTAGATCAAAATCACATGAATAGTTAAGTATAAGATGTAAGACAAAATATAAAACAAATGACATTTGTAGTATCATTACTTTCAGATGTGATGTAGACAAAGAAAAAGAAAACTATTTCACAAATGACAGTATCAAATTTTTATCTGGTCTTGGACTTCTCACATTATCTTGTTAACAGAATAAAAGGAAAGAATGCAGAGTCTCTTCCCTAGTTTCATTGCCCATCTCTCCTCCTTTAAATATCATTTGTACAACAGAATACTCATGCATGAATGTGTTCTTTCAAAGTTGCTAGTCATTTGCTACATTCTTAAAATATTTTATTACCAATTTTTTTTGGAATGTGTACATATTATCAAATCATTTTAAAGCTGCAAAGTTTAATGTAAAAAGTGAGCAGTCACTGTCATTCTCTGTCAAAAGAAAAAAAAGATATAAGATCATCTTAAACTGATATTCATCAAAAGATTTGTATATCCTAAAAAAATTTACTTCTTTATACTCCCCAAGCATGGTTAGATATATGGCATAAGTTTATCTTCCTAATGGCATTTTAAATTTCACTGAATTAATATCATAGATTATCAGGCAATACCTTCACTTTTTCTGAATTTGTCATCTAGTCCTTGATGGTAAACAAACAGAAACATGTATTCTGAAGGTTTGTGTCTTTGTTTCTTGACATCAATACTTAAAAGGACTGTTGGCTATATCTCTTCCACTGCTATTACAGGGAGTTTGATGAGCTTGGATCTAGCGGGGTGGCTACTGTCAGGGGAGCAGTTCGGCTGTGTAAAATTACATAAAATAAAACCTGCTTTGGCAATAGCAAGGAATGCAATTGCTCAACAGTAAGCTTGCCTAAGCCTGAACAGACGGAAGAAAAGTAGAGCAGACTGCTCCACAGATGATGATAAGCAACAGTCAGACCCAAAGATGGGTGGTTTGATCCAAGGAGAATTAAAGGAGCCATTTGCATCAGATGCTGGAACAGTTAAGCCATGCTTGCAGTCAGTGAATGTCATTGGAAGCTGCTTTAAATAATGTGATGCAACACATATATTTTATGTATTTGCAAAGCCAGATGGGATAAGGAATAAGAACTTTAGAGAGAAAAAAACTGGCAAGAAACACTTTTATAGATGTCACTCTGAACTGATGCATTATGGAGAAGTGAGCTAATGGGCTCAGGAAGGAAAAAATATTATGAATATTAAACAGAAATCTCAGATTTCATCAGGAGTTTAACGTTTATGTGTGTCTTACTGCCTGCACTAATTCAGAACACAGTTCCCAGTTCCCATCCCTGCCATCTCATGCTTGCTGAAAAAGCTAATGTGTGTGTGTCACTATGTGTATCTACATTTATATCTAGAGGAAGATATATATAGATAGATAGAGATATAGACATATAGATATAGATATATACCAGAACTGGTATATATCAGAACTGAACTTCATGTATCACTCTTGATATTTTACTTAAGTATCTTGAATTAACAAATTTATAAGCTCTCAGAGTTCAACATTAATTTTAAATGAATGTTTTATTTTGAAGTAATTTTATCTTCATAGAAGAGCTGCAAAGACAGTGCAGAATGCTTCCATATACATTTCACTCAGCCTCCTCTAATGTTAACTTCTTGCATAATATTGATACACTAATCAAAACTAAGAGATGAACATTGGTGTGATACTATTACCCAAACTATACCCTTCATAAGGATTTCACTGTTCTTCCACTAAACGTTCTTTTCCTGAATATTCAGGATATCCTACTGAATTTAGTCATTATGACTCCTTATTCCCCTTGGATCTGGGATAGTGCTTGTTCTTCCTTCATCTTTCATTCTTTTAAAGACCCTTGATACTTTTTAAGAGTACTGGGCAAGTATAATGTTAAATGTCACTCAATTTGGGGTTTCCTTTTATTTATTTTCTCATGAATGGACTGATGTTATAATGTTTGAAAACACACAGGTGATGTGCCCTTCTCGTTACGCCATACCAGGGGGAATATGCTATCAGATGGTTTATTACTTGGTTAAAGTAACCACCATAAACTTGTGATTGCCCATCTTTTTGAAAATCTGTATACCTTTTAACCAGGAGTTACAGATAGGAGAAGTAGTTATTATTGAGCTACCTAAAATTATTAGGCACATTATGTGAATAGGAAGAGATCAATTTTAATGGCATTGACAAAAGCACATAATGTGGAGAAAATAATTTTTCATCTCATGAACATACAAATAATAGAATATGCAGATAATCTCTAAATTAGCATGTTTGAAATGTTGCATATAATCATTTTTTTGACACACTCAACATTGCCTATGTATAAATAGCCATATTAGGAAATGGAACATGGGTCCTTGCTCTACTATTCTTAACTTTTTTACTTCGGCTTTTTTTTTCTTTTAAGGAACATGACCATTTAATTGGTCCATTTTGGCACAAATAAGCTGTGAAACCATTCAGTTTCCAATCAAACATTTGTCTTCTAATCCAGGGATCTCCAGCCCCTGGGCCACAGATTGGTACCAGTCTGTGGCTTGTTAGGAACCCACTTCATCTGTATTTACAGCCACTCCCCATGGCTCACATTACCTTCTGAGCTCCTTCTACTCTCAGATCATCTGTGGCATTAGATTCTCATAGGAACGCAAACCCTATTGTAAACTGTGCATGTGAGGGATCTAGGTTACCCGCTTTTGATGAGAATCTAATGCCTGAAGATCTGAGGTGGAGCGGAGGCAGTGATGCTAGTGCTGGGGAGTGGCTGCAGATACAAATTAACATTAGCAGTGAGGTTTGCCCGTACAAAGACCATAATAAATAAATTCTTTGCAGACTCATATCAAAACCCTATCAGTGAATGCAAATGAGTTGATGTACTTCAGTTGTACAGCTGCATCTGTTGACAGGCTTTAAGTCAGAATCTGATACTTATTTTCGTTGGTGCATGCCATCTCTCCTCCCCCCTGCCAGTATTTTCTATACCACTTTTGTCTGCACCTTTTTTAAAAAAAATGGTGATTTATATAATCTAATTACAATGTAATAATAATAGAAATAAAATGCACAATGAATGTCAAGCATTTTAATCATACCAAAACCATCCCCCAGTCCCCGATCCATGGAAAATTTGTCTTCCACAAAACTAGTCCCTGATGCCCAAAAGGCTTGGGGACTGCTGTTCTAATCTAACACTTACTTTGGTGTGTGTAGACACAGACTTTATTATACCCTCCAGGGACTCTAAAGACAAAAGCAAGAATATTGTAAATGCACAGAGAACACATTTCATTGATACTGGTCAGATTGCCAAGATGAAAACAGAAAATAAAAAAAAAAAAATAAGCATTCTTATGATTCTGACATCTAATTATTTTAAAACATTTGCAACACACGTTGATAATAAAGATGAAACATTAATACATTATGGTAGCACACAGGTAACGTCCTTTATGACTTCAATGTTTTAAATAATTGCACAATGATACTAAGGTTGCATGAAGCAATTTAAAAAGTGGTTCTAGGCAGTTTTGTCTTAGTACCATTTTGTGTAAGCTTGTGATACTCAAGGTGATTAAGACTTGGTCTGTGAACTCATTTGAGGGAAATTTGTTGACAGTCGATGAAAAGACTTTAGAATGAAAAACTCCCTATAAAGTAGATTAAAAGAGATTTATGATTGGGAAAAACATGAAAAGAATTAAAGAAAATAATTCAAAAGCATGTGAGAATCATGTATAACAGATTACTTTTTCATTTGTCCAAAGATCTCAGCTCACTCCAAATTCCACCAGCCAACACCAGACCGTAAAGATGAACTTTAAGGAAAGCAGCATGTCAGCTACTTTCTGTTGTTAGGGGAAGTTAGTTCTCACTGTCAGAGGTAAAGGAGTGAGGAGGAGGACAATTAGACTCTTAGGTTTATCAACCAAGGTCCTAGCAATAGTAAGTAAAATGCCATCTTGTATTTCTGCGCTGATTTTAAGGGTTTAAAACCATTCTGCACAGATGATATTTTTATTTATTCTCTTACCTTCAACTACACTTGAATGAGAGGGGATTAATGTGGAAATTACAAAAATAGTGATTAGTTATTGATCACTAATACATAGTTTTAAACATAAAGATTTCTTAGATGGTTCTCTTTAAACTGTAGTGCTGCTAACCATGAACTGAAAGTACAGGAAAACTGTTTCTGAAGACCCTCTATGTTTCTCAGGTCTAGAGTTTTAATCCTGACTTAGTACCTTTTTATCCTGATTATGGTTATTTTTTTAACCTATTTCCAATTTTTGGAGGCAGCACGGAAAAGCCAGTGCCCTGAAGCAAGGCAACTGAAAGAGGGAGGGAGGGAGAGAAAGAGTCAGAGATAAAGAAGGGAAAAAGGAAAGGAAGGAAAAAGAAAATCAAGCTTCTTTCTTTCTAACAACTAAAAATTTGTGGGCTTTTGAATAATGAAAAACTTATTTCTAGTTTCCATTCTGTCTCTGTCCTGTTGATAAATCTATTGAAGTTGGACTCACAGCTTGAACCTTTGTGGTGCTAATTCAAGACTTGGACAACTTTAAAGTCCTGTCAGGAGGCCCTCTGGGGATCTCTGAAGAGCACAGAACTTTCCCAAATAAGGAAGAAGATAAGCAGTGAGCTGGCTGGAGGTGAAAACACCTATATCTCAGTCTCATAGTGTAACACCCTGTACATTTTAGAGAGAGGAGGTTACATGTGAGAATTAAAAAAAAAGAAGAGCTGCTTTGCTAAAATCACAGCAAGATAGGGAAAGCATTAGGCAATCAACCTGACTTGTCAATTGTGTCACAAAGGTTGACTAAAGACGGGAAAAGGAATACAGGTCAGGACCAGTGACAGATGTCTCCACAGGAAGCCTTACTTATCTCCATTTGGAATTAAAAGAGGATGGAGCAGAACAAGGAGTTCAGGAACAATTTACAGTAGGGTTTGTTCTAACATCAGAATCCTTAGCAGCAGACATTGCTCCAGGGAGCAGGGCCTGAGCAGGAGAAGATGGAAATGGCTCCTGTCTGGTACCTGCTGAGAGCAAAAGAGAGGCATGACTTCCAGAATTATTTAAGAGAGATTTGAGAGACCTAGAGTTTTTATCAAACATATAGGAGAAGAACTAGTGAGATCATATTATGCAATGATATTGTGAACCATTGCTATTGGCCATGGCCTAAGCAAACATAGGGTATAAGACAATTTATATGCAATCTTAAATACCTAATTATAATAGTAACAATGCAGATTCCATTTTACCCATTTGGACTTAGAGACTGAAGCTCAATCTGCAAAGATAATTGAGATAGTAACTTTGTATTTTATATTTCTCTAAATGCTTTGTGCATTTAGAGAAATATATTAACAGTAGTACTTGTGAAGGGACCTGGGAGTTTTAAAATTATAGATATAAATTTATATGACCCAGATTTCCTCCTTTCCTACAAATTCAAATGATTTTTAAAAATAAACTGGTTTTAGTGATTTTGAAAGGAAGGGAGGAGGGAAGGAGAAAGGGAGGGAAAGACAAAGAAGAAAGGGAAGGAGAGAGGAAGGGAGGGAGGGAGGAAGACCAAGTCAGCTGTTTGACACAATTAGTTTTGGACCACTTCAAATATATATATATACATATGTATATATATATATTTAGACAGCATTGACAATTAAGTAAAATGATTCAAGCAGCTTTGCTCATCTCAATGATCCTAAAGAGTATGACTTACTAACCCTGCTGTAAATGGCTCAGTTTGAATACACATAGAAGAGAGGAAATGACTGGGTAAATATATACAGAGACTAGTCTGGAAGAAAAGAAGTTCAAAAACGTCAAACTGTCCACCAGTATTTTTGTGCTACTGATAATGAGTCTTGGAGCAGAAGACTTTTACTTTAGCAGGATTTGTAGCCATCTAGTGTCAGGTCTTGGATTGAGTAAGGAATGGTGAACTATATCCTTTGCTCATTAAATGGAGGAGAGTATCTGAGAGATGAAAGAGTCTTCTAAAAGAGAAGACACTGAATAGTGCCTGATTGTCTATATTAAAATATACAAATCCTAAATGAAATAAAACAAAGAGATCCTAGTGCTCCAAACTTTTAGTGCTAGATGTGATTACCTTGAGTGAGTGGGTTTGGACAAATCAGAGAAAAGGTCTCCATTTCACATACGGGCCTTAACAGAGCAGAAGGAAGAGAACGTCTTACAATCTATAGAAAACTAAAGAAATTCAGAACTGGAAGTGACCATGAAGATTTAGGCCCCAGAGTCTCAGAAACATGAGGAAAGCATTCAATTTCACTTTGAATTTTATGTAAACCTTGAAGGACAGGATGACCTCAGCTGCCATTTTAGTCTTTTGAGCAGCACATTACTGGCAGTAGTGGAGCCAGGTAGGCAGCCGACAGCCCAGTGAGAGGGCAACTATTGGACTCTGCTGCCAATCATGAAACTGCACACAGATGACAACAAGAATTTAACCAGGGATCACAGCTAGAGTCATTTCCCAATTGTATGACACTCAGAATATTCTGCTAAAAGTATTTCACTTTCAGAGAAGAGAAAGAGCAGCAACAACCTGCGCCCCTCGACTGCTGAGGGAGATCTAGGGTGACTGGTCACACATGACATTTATTTTTTCCCTGTAAAGAGCAATGAGATCCCTGAAAATCAATGAGATCAACCATCATGTGTCATTGACATTTCAAGTTACTTTTTTTTTTTTTTACAAGTTACATGGACCTGTTACAACTGGGATTTAAACACAACTGCAGGGAAATTATTATCTTAAGGTGAATTGCTTAAGAGGGAAATTGCAGTTGGACATGGGGATACAGTGGTTTATGAGTGGAGAGCTCTAAAAAGATTCTTCCCTGAACAAATGAAGCATTAGCTGCCACCTCTATTATGTATTGATGTTACAAATCCCAGCAAAGTTAAGAATAAAAATTGAGCATTTATACACACCAGTCTGGAGAAAGAGACCTTTGAATTACCTTTCAGAATGTGAGTTTAATTGAACTGCTCTCATTTATTTCAGCCCAATGATAGTGGGTTTGCCAGGTGATATCACCATTATTTGAAATCTGCTTTATTCTTTCTAATAGCACAGGATGTGCATTCTTTATCTTTAAAGAGCATCCCTAGCAGAAAGTAACGCTTGCCTGTAAAAAGGAACGCACCAGAGCTAGCGGATGGGGGAGGAGTACACTTTATGCTCAGACAGATTCTTGAAGAAATGGGCTACAAACAGTCAATTTATCATTATGGTTATGCTCATTTATTTGTCAAGTTCCAAGGAGTACACTTGACAATGCAAAAAGAAGAAAATCAAGACAATATGTCTATCTCCTAGATAATGTTCCTCCAGGAAAATAAAGTTTCTGTGGATCCTCAGGGCAGATACATGCTTTTTTTTTTATCAGTTGTGTATTCCATAAAGTTCTTTATGTATTTTTTACATAAATCTTTTCCTTATTGAAAAATTATTGAGTGTCTTTGTCAGCTCAGCATAGGATACAGTGGATATTTGTTCTTCAGAGAGAATGCTTCCTGACAAAACTTCCAGAATCACAAAAAACAATATATTTTTTTTCATTCCTGGCTTTTTTGAAATTTATATTTCCATTAAGGTATACATGACTCCTATGCAAATTGTCTTTTCAAATGTTGCTAAGGCTTTCTCTCTCACTTGATGAATTATTTTTTACCCTGACTGAAAGATATCCTGAGACAGTCATATTAATTCTATCTGAATTGATTTAATTAAGCACATATAGCACCATGTCCTTGGTGCTGCTGTAAGACCTTTATAAATATTAACTCACTTAAATCCTCATATAAATCTTTGAGAGACACACCATCATCACCTTCATCTTACAGATGAGAAAACTGAGACACACACTGCTGGGAATTTATCAGAAAGCAGTTTGATTCAAATCAAGAAATGTGGCTTCAAAGTTCATATGCTTAACTTGTATGCTATGCTTTTCTTTATGGAGCATAAATGGAGATTCTTTTTAATGAAGATATGCCATTCTTTAGTTTCAAAGTTCTGCTTTCTCACAAATAACCATCTGTTTCTTTGACTTTTTGATTTTTTCTTTACTTCTATCACCTGCTCTAAAGGCTGACTTTTAGGTGTTAGGGGCAATGATGCAGTATGTAACATTTCACAAGCATTATCATACATGTGCCAAGGGTCATGTTATCATTGCTAGGCTGCTGTTCAGATGCCCAGACAGACACGGGACTCTGTCTGGCACCTCAGTCTTACAACACATGCAATTCAAATTGTGCCTCATCAAAATTACATATTACCACATGCCAGAAACCTAGGTCACTCTTCAATAGTCAAAACCATGAATGTTAAACCCATAAGTGCCACGATTTTGTTACAACCAGTGCTGAGAGCTAGTGAAGTGTTTCATTTTCTTAGATATTTTCTGGCAACCGCCACTCCCACATGCACACACATACTATATTCTGTTGTATATGTTCATTGTGGAAAATATTTCAAAAGGATTGTTTTATCCTTGAAAAACATTGCTTGAAACTCTTTGCCAGGTCAATAGGAGGTACAGGTTTCCAAGAAAACTTATTCATCCGCTTTCGTCTATACCTTTTAAGATCTCCTTCTTTCTCTTTTCCCCTCATATTGCCTTTTTTTGTGTGTGTGCATGTATTTATATTTATCTTCACTCAGGCTAAGTATTCATGTTATGGTAACTCAAGATGTAATGAATTTCCCAGTGAATCATCCCAGTTAAACATGAATTGTTTTTACAGTTAAGATTTTCAATTAAAAATTTAGAAGCAAATTTTTTAAATACACAAAGATTAAAAACAGTCACATGGACTATGACCTACCCAAAGCAAAATTTGCAAAATTGTGTAGGTGAAGAGATGTCTGGTATGTGTAATCAATGATTAATTACTTTTTTATTCCTTTTTTTTCTCCATTGTCAATTTATTTTTTCTCTCCATCAACATATTTTATACCAGGAGGCGTATGTTTTTAACAATATTTGCTAGACAGGGTTGCCTTACATTATGTTTGTAATATGATAATGTGTTTAGGCTCTTGCCATGCTGGACACTTTTCATTTAGTGCTTTTGCCAATAGCTTGAGGAAGTTCTTTTTCTCTAATCTTTCCCATTTTTACTCTCTCTAAGGCAGTGAACTGAATGAGAGTTATAAATTAACCTCTAGCAAGTCAGTAATTCCCTAGCATTTGAATTACTCTGAAGCCTATTAAATTCAGATTGCTAGGTTCCATCCTTGGAAACTCTGACTCAGGAAGCTTAGGCTGGGACCCAGAGACATGCACTTTAATAAAGGATCTGGCTGACTCATGCTGTTGCTCCATGGAACACACTTTGCAAAATACTGTTTCACAGTTTTCAATGCTGAGTTACCTCCACAATATCACCTCCTAAATAAATTGCAGTATATGAAATGTCAGTTGATAAGTAAAGCCCCATGGGGGGTAAGAAAGGAACAGACTGGTTTACTTAGAAGTAATCTTTTGCCAATGATCAAGAAATGACTGTATCCACAAGTGTTTACCTTCTCCTGATTTCTTAATATAGAGGGGACAGAGTAAGGAAATTAGAAAAACGCATGTAGCAATTTATTTTGATTATAGGTATCAATATTCCCCCCTCCAAATATTCTATGGAATTTCTTAAGATATGCATATCTAAGAATTCAATGAAATCTTACTAAGCAGATAGGAAAGTTATATTTTGGTTATAATGTATTTCTTGAGAACCCAGCACATCTTGTCTGCAGTTTACTGTCCCAAATAATGCTTGTGATCGTTTTGATCCCTACCTCCCCAAATTACCAAAGAGCATGTATAAGAGCAACTACAGAGAACGAAAGACAGTATACAAATCTCCAAATTAAGCTTTAATAGGAATTTAATTCAATCTGCCAGCAGTAATCATCCAGAATGGTTAAGTGACAGCAGTATCTTACACTAACAAATGGCCAGTGTAAAAGAAGAATTTGAAAAGGAAAAACATATCTTATCTCTGAATTGTTTAGTGATTTGTTAAGGAGTTTTTCTAACACCAATTTATCTTTCTGTCTTGGTTTACCTCTTTTGTCAAGATTTAACTGTTTTCCTAGAGTCTTCACTAGGTTAAGGTTTAAAATAATAAAATGTTTGTTTTAAAAACACATGGTGCATAAATGCAATTTAGTTTCAGTCGTCATAAAATATTTATAAGACAATTTCATTATTTATTAAGTACTTTAAGAAAATCTTTGCCCCCATCTAGAAACTTGTGTGTGATAAAAATATCTTCAAACTTGCAAGAATTTTAGGAACATCAATTAGAATTGCCAAAACCAAAGCTGAAATCAAACACCCATTAGGACTGTAGGACCAGGCCCTTCTAATTGGATTGGTATTCCTGGAACTAATTACCTGGTGGTCTGTTGATTGCTATCCTGCATGCCAGGTTTCTGTTTAAAGCAGCTGATTAAAGGATCTTATTGTATAGGGTCAAAACACCTGGCCACTTCTGGAACTTATATAATTGCTGATCTTATATAAGAAATTGAATGTTTTTCAAAAATCTTATTCTGCAGATCATAATCAAATTAGGGACTTACAAGTGGATCAAAGCAAATCCATCATTATTATTGGAAAAGCAACTCAAAATGCGAGTATTTCTGGTGGTAGGTCAGTAACAGTGTCTTGCATAGGAGGATGATACAGCACCAAGAACTCCCCTGTATAGTCCTCAGGTGTAATTCATCCTTCTTTTGTCACTAACCAGCTCTGTGACCTTGGCTAAATTACTAAACTGCCCTACATGAGGGCCAAGAGAAACTTGAGGTTACATGTGAAAGTACTTTAAAAAATTCTATAAAAATCCTCCTATTGCCGTATGGAAGGGGTGCCATTTTGTTATGACCTACATATATAGAAAACTGATAAGAAGTCTGGACCAGAAAAAGACATGAAAATCATGGGAAAATAGAAAGGAAGCTGTTTAGCTTGGCAAAATCATAATTGTAGAAATCTTGTAAAATTTTCCTCTACAGTTTATTAGATTTCCACTGAGTCATAACAATCTTTTATCTAAAGTAAAGAAATAATATGTCTACATAATGCTCATTGTTTACTTGACACTCTTCGAGGTATTTAACGAAAGCTGGGTCTCCGCTTTTGAAAAGGTTAATTGGTTCTCTGTTTTGCCTAGTACCTAGCACTGGGGGAGATAACCTCCTAGAAGTGTGATTTTAGGTTAACAAGACTACTATTAAAAAAAAAAGTTAGTTCCTGCTCATTCCTGTTGATGTTTCATAATCCACAGCAGAATTTCAGTTTTCTATTTTAAGACTTTAATCTCTGGCAAAATTCAAATCCTCTCAGGTTTTAGCATGCATGAGTTTTTTATGCTTCCTGAGAGAATCCTCTGCAGCAGGAAGAAAACAAAAAGTCCTTCCTGGAATGTCTAATATGGAAGAAGGGGTTAGTGATCAGAATGAGAGTTGCTAAGGATACGAAATTCAAGAGACAGGATACAAAGTACTGACTACTTTAAATGAAAAAGGGATATGGTGTGAGTGGGGAAGATGATGTATGTAGGAATAAAAAACAAGCTCAAAGGCCAATTTCCTACTTTATAATGTTTGTTAAGGCTTCCTGCCTTCATGCTACAAACAGAATAATCTCTTGATATGGCCTAATAACCTCCTAGTGTGGCTTTTCAACTTATATGCATTTCTCAGTTTTGTCTCAATCCAAGTTTTCCCTGTTAACAAAAAAAGAGAAAAGTAATAAGGATAAGGGTGGCAGAAGATAAATTAAAAACCTGTTAATTAGCCAAAAAGAAGAGAATATGATCCTATAATGGTCATTATGTTAAATATAATGTCAATCTAGTCAACATGTACTTATCAAGTGTTTATATACAAGAAGTAGAAACAAGAAATAAGTAAATGCAAAAGTAAGTAGGTTACATATAAATGAGATGGAGATGAGTGCTAGAGAGAAAAGTAAAGAAGGATAAAGGGGTTGAGGAGAGCTGAGGCATGGTTGGTGGTAGTGGAGGAGTTATTTTATATAAAGTGCTCAGAGAGGGTTCTGTAATAAATTTATTTTGAAGCAGAGGACTAAATGAAGCAAGAGAGGTTGGTGTGCAGATGTGTCAGTAAAGAGCTTGCCGGGCAGTGAGAATTATACATGCAAAGACCCTGAGGCAAGGGCATGCTAGGTATGTTCAAGAAATGAAAATAAAGTCAGTGAGAATAAAGTGATGTGGTGGAGGTCAAGAGTCAGAGGAAATGGGATTCTTTTTTTAAAATATAATTTTATTTTATTTTAGAACCATAAAATATAGTTTTATTTTATTTTTGTTTGCTACCCAAAGGAAAATAGTTATATAAAAAAGATACCTGTACTCAGAAATGAGATTCTGAAAGCAATAGGTCCTGATCACTTATGCCTTGAGGACTTTGGGCTTTACTTTGAAAGTATCGAGAAACCATTGGAGGGTGTTGTGTATCATTCTGGCTTTTTTGCTGAGACTAGACTATGAAAGATAGATGGATGCAGAGATAGACTGTGGAAAGGTAGATGTGGGCAATGATAGTTTGGATCAGGTTGGAGCAATGAAAGTGGCAAGAACAGACAAAAAATGTCAATGAATACATTTGGTCATGAATTTGTTCATTAAAACATTAAAAATTAGTAAGCAGGTGCATGAGATAAGCAGAGTGTTCTATGCTGGAGAAATAACAGAGAAGACAAAGTCCATGCCTGTCATCAGTAAACATATAGCTTAATGGAGGCAGATGTGTGAACAGGCTTTTCATTTCTTGTATGATAATTGAATTGAGTAGAAAGGAAAGAGTGATTACTTTTGTTTAGGAAATGGAAAGCATCAGCAAAGACCACCTGGAAGAAAAATATTTTGGCAGAGGGCAAAACAAGGCAAAGAGAGGAACGCCTAACAGCTTAGATCAAGGCACAGGGGCATGGAAAGGGAGCTGTGAGTCTGTCACACGACTGAAGCTTTATTCAAGTCAGGAGTGGTAATAGACAACGCTAGGGAAATGTGGAGCTAGGAAGGGGAAAACCATGAGAGAATTTGTGTATCATGCCAAAGGGTTTATACATTTTTGGCAAAATTATGGGGAATCATTGAAGAATGTTATGCAAGCAAGTGGAATCAGCTATGTTTTCTAGAAATATCAAGTCTTCATCATAGGAGCTTTTCTATTCCACTTTAGTTATATAGTTATAGTTGGATAATAGCACTATGTAGTAAAAATATTGTACTGCTTCCTTTAAAAACATGATGGTAAGCAATCATTTGTTGACCTCTTACTGTGTCAGGCACTTGGGGAGAGGACATTGCTCACATTAATTCATCAGATGCTCACCAATGCCTGGCGAGGTAATTAGTATTGTTGTGATCCCCTTTTAAAGACAGGGAAACTAATGCTTAGAGAGTTTTAGCAATCTTCCAAATTTACACATAGCTACTGACAGGTGGGGAGGCTGGGCTGGGCTTTTTTGGGGGGTGGGGGGAAGTTGGAGTCTCAATCTGTCACCCAGGCTGGATGGAGTGCAGTGGCATGCTCATGGCCACTGCAACCTCGACCTGCTGGGTTCCAGTGATCCTTCCAACTCAACCTTCCAAGTAGCTGGACTACAGGCACACAGTACGATGCCCTACTAATTTTTTGATTTATTGTAGAGATGAGGCATCACCAACTTGCCCAGGCTGTTGTCATACCTGTGGGCTCAGGCAATCCCCTCACCTAGGCCTCCCAAGGTGTCGGGATATAGGCTTGAGCCACCACACGGTAGGCTGTGCTCTTAACCACCCTGGATAGTGTTCTGATGTTCTTTTTTTTTCACCTTTAAATGTTTTATTTTCAAGTTGTGGGGTACAATTTGGGGTTAGATATACAAATATTCATTGTGCAGGTACCCTTGTTGAGGTGTGCACCCCCTTCACCCAGCAGATTCCCACTATTGCCAGTCCCACCTCCCCACCTCCCCCCACCCCCCACAGCTTCCCACTACTGTCAATTCATTTCCTATAATATTGCAATAGTTGTTCAAAGTCCACTTATGAGTGAGAACATGTGATACTCAGTTCCTTGTTTCTGTGAAAGATCACTCAGTATTATAGACACGAAGTCCATCCAGGTTGCTGTGAAGAACATGATTTTGTTCTTTATGGCTGTGTAATAGTCCACTGTGTATATGTACCACATTTTTAAAATCCAGTCCTCTTTTAATGGGCAGCATGGTTGGTTCCATGTTCTTGCTATTGTGAACAATGCTGCAATAAACAGACATGTGCCGGTATCTTTTTTATAGAGTGATTTGAGTTCTTCCGGGTATATTACCAGTAAGGGGATTGTGGGGTCATATGGAAGGTCGATTTTTAGAACTTTTAGGAATTGCCACACTGTTTTCCACAGAGGCTATACTAGTTTAAACTCCCACCAACAGTGTAGAAGTGTTCCCTAGTCACCACATCCTCTCCAGCATCTGCTATTTTTTGAGTTATTGATGATGGCCATTCTGACTGTAGTCAAGTGGTATCTCAGTGTAGTTTTAGTTTGCATTTCTTTGATGACTAGTGAGGCTGAGCATTTTTTCATGTATCTGTTGGCCGCTCATATCTATTCTTTTGAAAACTGTCTATATCTTTTGCCCACTTTGTAATGGGGCTGTTTGTTTTTTTCTTTACAGCATGTTTGAATTCTTTGTAGATCCTAGATGTTAGTTCTTTGTCAGAAATAGACTTGGCAAATATTTTTTCCCAGTCTGTGGGCTATCTCCCTGTTCTCTTGATGGTTTCTTTGGAGTTGCAGAAGCCTGTCAGTTTGATAAGGACCCACTTGTCTATCTTATCTCTTATGGCATGGGCACTTGGGGTTTTGATCAGGAATTGGTTGCCAGTTCCAATTTTCAAAGGGTATCTCCTGCATTTTCTAAGGTTCTTATAGTTTGAGGTTTTACGTTTAGGTCTCTGATCCATTTAGAGTTTATTTTTGTGTGTGTGTGGTGGCGGGGGGGGGGGGGCGTAGGGTGGGGAAACAGTTTAAATTTTATGCAATTGATAACCCAAATTTCCCACCAAAAATTAATGAAATGGTAAAAAAAAAAAGACCCAGAAAAAAAACAAAATATTATCACAGACTACTATGTACACTTGTATGGAAACAAACTTGAAAACCTAAAGGAAATGGAGGAATTTCTGACATCACACCACCTTCTCAGGTTGAAACAGGAAGAAATCGAGACCCTAAATAGACCAATAACAATCAAAGAAATTGATTATGTCATAAGAAAACTACCTACAAAAAAAAAGTGCTGAATGAGATGGCTTTCCCACAGAATTCTATAAAACATACAAGGAGGAACTGATACCAATCCATTGAAAGTATTCCAGGTAATTGAGAAAGGTGGAACTCTCCACAAATCATTTAATGATGCTAACATCACATTGATTCCCAAGACAGGTAAATATCCAACAAAGAAAGAGAACTACAGGCCAATATCCTTAATGAACATAGATGCTAGAATTCTCAACAAGATCCTAGCAAGCCAGATTCTAGAACACACATTAAAAATCATCCACCATGGTGGTTTTCAAGTTTGTTTCCATACAAGTGTACATAGTAGTCTGTGATAATCTTTTGTATTTCTTCAGGGTCAGTTGTGACTTCATCTTTTGTGTTTCTGATTGAGTTTATTCGGGCTTTTTCTTGACAGTCTAGTTTTAGGGAACCATCAATTTTGTTTATCCTTTCAAAGAACTAGATTTTGTTTCATTGATTTTTTTGTATTATCTTTTTGTCATCTATGTTCACATTTGTGCTTTTATTTTGGTGATCTAGATTCTTCTGCTGAAGCTATGGTTTTGGTGGTCTTGTTTTTCTAGCTTCCTTAGGTGACTTGTTGGGCTGTTAACTTGTGATCTTTCCATTTTCTTCATGTGTGTTTGTAGAGATATGAATTCCCCTTTTACTACTGATTTCATGGCATCCCAGAGGTTTTAGTAGGATGTTTCTTCATTTTTATTTGTTTTCAGGTATCTTTTAATCTCTGTTTTGATTTCCAGGTTGACCTGGGAGTTGCTTAGCATCATGCTGTTTAGTGTCCATGTCTTTGTGGGTTTTGGGGGAACTTTGTTGGTGTTGATACTTATTTTTATTCCACTGTGGTCTGAAAAGATGCATGGCAGAATTTCAGTCTTATGAAATTTGTTTATGCTTGACTTACGGACAAGGATCTGGTCAATCTTAAAGTACATTCCAAGTGGTGATGAGTAGAATGTATATTCTGTTGTCATTGGGTGGAGTGTTCTGTAGGTATCAATTAAGTCCACTTGATCAAGAGTCACATTGAGGTTCCAGATCTCCTTGCTGATTTTTTGTCTTGATGAGTTGTGAGTGGTGTGTTAAAGTCACCAGCTATGATAGTGTGAGAGTCAATATCTTTTTTAAGTTTGCCTAGAAGCTGCTTTATAAAAG